>JAJHUR010140512.1:1859878-1885547 GCA_027495735.1 Lutjanus campechanus | reverse complement strand
CGGAGACTCCCGGTTTTCAATGCCCTTTCCTTCTCTCCTCCTGGGATCACAATTTCTGCTGAATTTTCACATCCTTTTTTTCATTACAACAACCTTTTTCTGGCACTGCACAATGTGTACAAGCCCTACGAGTCCAAAAGTCTTCACACAGACAACAATATAACTACGCCGAGCCAGACTCTCTGGAAAGAAGAATTCCTGTTTCTTAAGGAAGGCTTTAAAGGGAAGTGTCACGCATTTTGTAAAATCTGCCGTGTCAATTTTCTTTTAGGGGCAGGGCAAAAAATAAATGAATAAAAGAAAACTGATGAATATTAGTTTATGCCAGAGATCACAGAAGAGGGGCATTTTATTCTGTAGTCTTTCCTGAGAATTAAAAGTAAAATTAACATGAAAGTGTTGTAACAGTGCAGTTATTATTTTGTTATTTTGTTATGCTAATGTGACATTTGTGCAGTAAGCTAAGCATCCTAAGGATCAGTGCTGTCACACGAAAGTCAGGAACACAGCCTCTGATTGGTCAACATACTCAACCCAAGGCATCACGGGATTGCCAGTGGCCAGCTTACAACATGCTAACAATTTTTCAAAAATGGATAAAAAGAGACATTCAGGAAACATTCAGTGTTGGATTTATCATTTTGGATCTATTTTACAAAAAAAAGAGAAGCGGCTGTTCAAGCTAATGCTAGGCACAATGCTAGCATAGCATTAGGTTAATGCTAACCTCTCCTGCTCAGCTTACTTCAGAGCTAACCCCATGACTTTTCCACCCATTAGCAAACATTGGATGAGACTTTTCTCAGTCTTGCCAGGCTGCAGCATTTATTAACTGACACACTGTAACCTGAACTGTATATTTACTGCCAGTCTGACAACTTACTGCTAAGTTCAAGTTTCTGCTCTGCTATGAGCAGCACCAGCAGTATGTTGCTCGCTCGCCTTCACTTGCAAGCCACATACACTTAGGCACTGGCTTATTTTTTAAAGGAACTACATTTATGACAGTATGCTTCAGTTAAGTCCAATTAAAGTAATTATTAAGGCAGTTGCAGTAAACATCCATCCTGCAGGAATATGTTGTTTTGTCACTGTGGTAAGAAAAAAAATCCATACCATCAAAGCATGAAAACATGGCCAAATACACTACTTTCAGGGGATTGTCAGGTTGGTTAATAAGGCAACATGAAAGCATACATATCAATATATATGCCAGTGAAGCAATGACTGAATATCCTGAGCATGTTAAATTCTTACATTTTTTTGTGCCACAAAAGTGTGTGTTGTCACTGTTGCATTTCATTCTTTTTACAGGCACTTTTCAAGCTGACAGGGGGTAAATGTTTCCCACTCAAAAGTGTACCTTTATGTTAAGCGTATGCAGTCACCATATATCAAATGCAGGATCTATAGCACTTAATGGATGATGCACTTGTTCCAAAACATGCACACCTGCTCAACTGTGATGACAGAGTTCATATGGACTTTATTCATGAGCGTTTTAACATTTTACAGTGGTAGAGGGAGCCCAGATTATACAGCTGCGATCGTCACGACTCCATGTAAAACTGCCTCTCACATTTATCATGGTCACATACTTTCCTGCATTATCGGCTTTTTGCAGCTTCCATCTCCATGAATTAACATCTCAATACGAAGTGCTTGACACTGTTCGACATCAATATGGCTAGATTCTCCAGGGGTCCATGGTTATTCACTGCGGGAACTCTTGTACCGGCTCCATTGTAAACCAAAGTTGAGAATCAACAGACTTTCAGGCTGCAGCATGTCGAGAGTCACGCTGACCTTGAAAGGCTCACTGATTTTTACTGAATGTCGGTGATGACATGACAAAAAGGAGGGAGTTTGCTTAGAATATCGAAACATCTCATTAAGTTAAATGCAACCTAAAAACCTAAAAACAACCGACCAATCACACAAGAAAAACAGATTTTCCTCGGTGAAGTGCACTCACAACATGATTTCTTTTCAAAAGATAATTACATATAAACCATACGTCTGACAGAAATTATGTTTTGGTTTTAATCCTGTCCCACACACTTCAAGAACCTCTCAGCACCAAGGTGCTTCTAGGCTTCTTCATGAAATGAGACGGGAAAATATTGTGCATGGGAGAATAAATATGATAAAGATCACAAAGATGAAGCTGAAACGTTCTGATTCAAAATGATCATTGTGTCAGTGTAAAACATAAAAATGATGATAATGGTGTTTTGTCTTTGGTTTGATATTCAGTGTTTATGGCTGTAAAATTTAATTTAAAAATAATAAATGAATTATTAAAATTAATCATTTTGTTGTTGTTAATGTTTATTTAAAATACTCTTAGTCTTACATTAACTATTTGACTGTATTATAATCCCATGATCTATTTTTACATATTTTATTCTTTGAACAGTGTGAGGTTTGTATTTAGCTTAATTGTTTTGGATAGTTTGGTGCTGTTATACTGCATGCATGTTGCTGTGGCGCTCTAACTATGAATGCTGAAATTGTCTGGTTCTGATTTATGATGAGCATTGGCACTTTCCCCCTCAGATGCATTTGTTTTGTTTTAGGGAGGTATAATAAATATCAGTGCAGATAAAGGAAATTTTATATTATTATGTATTATTCAGATGATGAAATCATATAATATCTGATTTAACAGGTTTTTGTCAAGGATTCAAGTATATTTATTATCATAATACAACAAAGCATTTAATGTGAATTCTTAGGCAAAATGCTCTACAAAAGCCAAGGTCTATTAGTGATGTTTTGTACTTGTACTTCACCTGAAAAAATAGACAAAAGCGTTAAGAGTCAGAACTGTTCTTTGTTTTGTTGTATTAGTGACATCAGTTAGATTTGGTTCAGTCAGAACAATGCAATATTGAATCATCGTTCTTTGCTCACTACATCTAGTCTGGAGTTCATCACTGCTGCTGCACGTACCCTGTGTCAGTTTGGAGCTGCGTGTACATGAATGCAAATGTGTGGATTAAACAGCAAGTATATCTCCGGCCACAGTCTTTCTTACCCTCAGATGTGCATAAACTACAGGTTATATGAACCTGACACTAATATCAGCTTGAGAAGCAGGCAATCATTGAATAATTGGCTGAACAAAACCCTGTCTATCTTCATCAGTGGACATAGTTTTCGTGGTGATCAATTTCGTGGTGCGATCATTTGTCCAGGATGTGGGTTTAAACAGTAAAAGTCTGTAAGATACTTGTCAAAATGTTGTCAATAAATATACTAGCAGCAAGTAATTTTGTCTGATATTTTGTCTTTATCTTCATGAAAAGAGTTTGGGAAAATTCTTTAAATGTTTGTGCTATCAGCATATACAGTCAGAAACAAAACACAAACCCCAAAAAAGGCTGATGCATTCCAGAAACTTCAAGTATAAATAAATTAACAAACCACCGCAAGTTTGTTTTAGTATCTCCCAGCCCTGCTTCAAGTCTGCAAAATGAAGAAGAACCCACTGGATTTAATACACTTGGTCAAACTTTATCTTTCTATGACTTTATGAATTAGCCTTTAGACATTAAGTTGTTTGCCAGTAAAAACAACAGCCTCAAGTTCAGAGGATTATTCTAATGTTACACGACTGTGACATCCATTGGCATATTAACTTAATTAGCTAATGTAACACTGAAAGCTGTTCTGCTGCAGCATGGTTTATCTCAAGTAATACTACACCACAGTCTTCACTAGCTACATGATCAAGTCTTAAAATCCTGTTTAGTTTAAAATCCGTACTGGACGCATTTATGACACGATGTTTTTAAAACGTGCTCCGGGGCAGGATAGCAGACCCTGAGCAGAGTCAAAACAGTGACTCAAGAAAGAAAGGTTTCCCTCCAAACATCGACAGAAACACACACCCACACACGCAGAGACACATGAATTACAGAATGAGTGTACGGGCCCCGGTTTTTGAAAGAATGCCACTCTGAAACAGACTTTCCACATGGTCGGCTGGCTCTTCCAGTAACCGGATGGCACACTTTCCTCTTTTCCACGGAGGAGGAGGAGGAGGAGGAGGAGAGACTGAAAGAGGGTATCAAGGGTGTGGACAATTTAAATAGGCCCTTCCAACGCCACATTGGCGGTTGAAAAATGATTAATTTGTCTCCTGTTCACTTTCACTGACAGCCTCGGTGAACAAAATGACAGCTGGGGTTATAAAATTGGCAGGTATAATTACTGGTCTCATGTAGCCTTTTCATATGTGTGATGAATCATAGAATTTAACTGCATTTTTAACGGGAAACATGTTTAATTGCTTTCTTTTGCTACGAATTAGAGAGGATCGACCACTTTCAAGTCCTTATAGCCAGAGGATGAAACAGACTGCAGCAGGAATGAGTCCTGAACATTGTAACGTTGAACACTAGTCACTTAGTGGTGATAATGTTGAAGACATGCAACCGTGGTATAGTTCATTTCAAGCCTACTGTTGGATTTTTCTTCTGGAGATTACATTTAGGTTTCAAAGGCATCAGTACCATCCCTTAAATCGTTAAAATATTGCTTTACGTGACTTGTTATCAGGGTTAATACTAATAAATTACTTTTCTAACTAATCTAGGTTACAGTTGGAATCTTGCACCAAATTACAAAATTGCAAAATGTTGATATGAAGACGTGAATTAATAAAATGTTCAACCAAACTCCTTTCTGCCATGTTTCTGCGTTCATGATATCAACAGACAATAGCTTGGCAAGTCGTGTAACAACACTTTCTCACGTCAAATACATTTTTCTAAAAGATGTTCTGTCATTTTAGGCAGCTCTTATCATGCCGATGTGTGTTCAAGTGTTTCTTTTCCTGATCAGTTGGTTTTAATGAGTTATTTCATGATATAAAAGGGAGATTTCATGCCATGTTTGACAGCTGAGCTCCACTTGAGGTTGAATCGTCCGGCCTTACGGGCAGGAACTCGGCAGTGCAGCTCCAACCCTGATCACTCAGCCAGACTCTGCCTCTAAATGACATCACCAGCACAAGATGGCAGCGCTCACATCTGGGATATTTTGGCTTCAGTTTTGTACGGTGGGAGCGAGTGGAGATGTGTCGCCCATCTTTGTATGTCAATGGTCGTACTCAAACTGCTATCAAATTTCAGTCTGTGGACAACATCATAAATCCACAGTGTGTCTATGCACCAAATTCTAAGTAATGTTTTGTTATCAAGCATAAGAAAATTATTTTTCCAACTTGTACTGAAACATAGTCAACTCAGTCCCAGCACTGACTTCCAAGAGGTAAATGGGCTGGAGCATAATTCTCAAAAATAAAGCAAATAGAAAAAGAGGCTTGCTTTGTGTGTGGAAAAACGTTTCAACCTGAAGTTGAAATATCCAATCATTCCGAAAGTAAAGGTTAAAAATGTTTTTCAGCTCCAGGTAACCACATCCTGGTGATTCATAAGTGGGATGAAAAACCTGACCTGACCAGTAATTCCCCCACAGGATGGCAGCGATCCACGCAGGGTCTAATGAAAACAAGACGAGAATACAACTTGTCCTTGCTCCTCTTTGACAACGAGATACAACTCACATCCGCCCCCAACATATAAAATTATAGGTTGATCGCAAATTTATGTAAAAATATGTCAAAAATGTATGGTGTAATCATAAATAGGAGCCATGGAGAGTTGCAAAAGGTACCATTTGAAGCTCAGGAATTAGCATTTTAACAACCCAGCAGAGTTGGATATCACAATTTGATATCATACAGATTTGAGTTTTTAGTTGTTTTGTGGAAAAATGTGTAAATAAATTGGAAAAGTTGGTCATAAAAATGAAATACAGTGGGTAAATATTCATGCACAGGTTATGACTGACCTCTTTTCCCTTAGCTTTCTGAAAGTAAAACACCCAAACAAAGCTAGTCTGTGCAACATAGCAATTTCAGCAGTAACAATATATGTCCCTGTCAGTACCAATGTTCCCACATCAAGCATGTGTAGACGACAGGGCTGCAATCTGGGGCTCGGGTCTGCTGCATCTCTCCCCTGTTGCCGTATAATGAAGGCTGACTAGAGCAGAGATTAACTGCGATCTGGTTTACGTTAACCCCCAGCAGCTTCACGAGCTTCAGATAAAGATTAAATATTTTAACATGGGACTAGAAGGTGGGTGGTTACTGGATTCGCCCAGTTCGTCAAGTCTGTTCATGAAACACACACCCAATTAAGGCGGAATTGAATGGATGGCCATGAAAACTACACCCAATTATAGAAAAAATAAATGGACATCTCCAGGAGGGAAACCTTATTAGCGTGAAATGAATGAAAGTCTGTCCGCACTGATGAGAGTCGGAGGGAGCGACAGATATCAAGACTAATCTCTCTGACGGCCAATTTGCTGATGTCACCCAAGGTGGGGTAGGAGATTACACTGAGTGAGAGGCAAACAAAGCTTAAAATGATGGTTAAATGCATAATGAGAAGCATTTTGCCACTTGTGACTTGTAAAGTCGACTTTTATATTCGCCCTCTACTCCTCAGCTCAACAAGAAGTGAAGCACGAGGCCCGTAAATGTTGCTGCCAAAACACCAGAGTGCACCAGCAACAGGATCAGCAGACCTCCCAGACACAAACCTGGACCAGAGGGACAACGTGATGCAAATATACAGTACATGTTTGCTGTATATTTTTAAACATATAAAGGAAAAATAAAAATTAAATTTAGTAAAATTCTAAATAAATCTTCAGCTGGTGAGATTGGTTGCAGGTGTTGTTGGCTCACTGCTGCCCGTTGCCAAAAGGTTAACAGCCAGATCATTCAGGAATAATAAAAACTGTTGTTAAGTTTACCTTGTTATTTAAACAAGAGTTTTTAGAGGAGAATCTAAGAGTGAGCGAATTTGAAAAGTTATGTTATTACAATCATCCATTGTGTAGGAAAACTGAATACAGTTGGTCAACATACAGCCCACAATTGGGCAATAATTTTCACATTTCTTTTTGTTTTCTGTTCAAAGTAATACTGGTAAAATCGGAGCTTTGTTTGCAACTAGTGTGATCATCTAACTGCTCGTGTTGCTGATTGTTCCTCTGATTGAAATAGATTTAGACCTAGTTTATGAAAATATATGTATAATTACCTGCAATTTTGCTCTCATTTTCATAGTTTTTGGCCATAACTTCAATTGGTTATTTTAAAAAAAACACTTTAAAAATCACTTTAAAGAGTAAAATAAATAGACTGATAGAGTGCTTTATTCATACCAAAGGCAAACTGCAGCAGCCAAATCACATAAAATACAAAATGAAAGAGAAGGAGGGTAAGAACAAAATACAACACAGTACAAAGACATAATTAATAATAAAGCCTAATATTAAAAAGAAAAAATAAATAAAGTTAACAAGCCTTAATAAAGCCTAGAAGTTGGACCATAACCTTAAACTTTAATATAGTATACAGAATATACATTGTACAAAGATAATGCTAAGTAATACACGTTACAGTTCAACATAGTCACAGGGCAGTTTGTGAAAATTTAAAATTTTTACCTATTAGGATTGTGCACATGAACGTGAATACCCCCTTTTTTGTGACACAACTTTCAAATTGATGTATTATCCACTGTTGTGACATTCAATTACACTTTCAAAATAAAGGTTTTGGGTAGGTTTAGGCATTAAAACTACTTAGTTTTAGAAAAAGGTGGTGGTTTGGATTAACTACTAACTACTATTATTTACTATTAGTTGCACAAGATAACGATCCCACCCATCCACCACGTCTTCCTCCCTGCATAGACTTTCTCGCTTTTTACATCCGTCCATATTATCTTGGAAGTCATACTAACTGTCACAAAAGAATGTGAAAATTTGTGTTTATGTACACGAATCTACAGAATACATTTTATAAATTGCAGTGATACTGGGCTGTAATGTTATGTACTGCACAGTACTATGCTAGATTGAAAAACATGTTACTGATTGTAAAATTAAATGTAAATACACCCAGAATGTTGGTTATAATCCCTCACTGCAAAAGAAAACATGCACACAACTACAGCAAGTACAGTAGGTCAAAGCTGAACCAGGAGGTTAGCCTGTAAACTGTGATGGATGGTCACAACAAGGCAATATTTCAAAGTTTTGTCCTTTTCTCTAATCTGGAGGTTTGATAGTCAGACTTTCCAGTTTCCAAATCTTAGTAACTCACTTATTGAGAATTATATTGTGAAGGAATGGTGGCTGAAAGTACAGAAAATGTCCCAACTTGTAATAAACCAGAATTATTGTTTAGTGTAACGCATGAGATAAGGATTGTGTGTTTTTTCCTTTCGTTGTCAGGCAGCTTCTTTGAGGCTTACTTTGAAATGAAATTCCTCTCAACACTGGGCTGAA
The DNA here is from genome assembly GCA_027495735.1 of Lutjanus campechanus. Lineage (NCBI taxonomy): Eukaryota > Metazoa > Chordata > Actinopteri > Lutjaniformes > Lutjanidae > Lutjanus > Lutjanus campechanus. The sequence goes on along the minus strand of JAJHUR010140512.1, from coordinate 1,877,165 downwards.
ATACAATATTCAATTTGCCTCTTCAATGCTGAGCCTCACATCTTAACCTCTCCTTTAAGGGTGGATGCACATGGCTGATGGATTTTGCCCCAGATGGGTCCTCCCTCTCACATTAAAAAAATATGCATCCTGGTTTTTCACTTTCTCCTTCACCGCCAACATAAAAATGGCTGGATGGCAACTTTGGCACATAATTAAGTCAAGAAATTTTGTAGTGGTTTTGTGTCCCGGCTTCCCTTAACCCTCGGATTTAACTCCATTTCTGTTTCGAGACGTATCCATCCATCTGCACTCTCTTGATCCCGAGTCCAAACCACAGCGATGACTCACGAGTAAATGAGCTGAAAGAGCAGGGGGAGGGGGGCAGAGGACAGAAAGCGGACAGATTAAGTCGAAGGGAACGCTTTGTGGCGGGGAATCAGAGAGACGCAGTTTGAATGAGACTGCTTGCGGGTGCTGGAGGCCTATCAGGCGGTACAGTTGCCTGGAATAACAAACAGAGACTGTCAGGATGACGAGCATGGATGGTGGTCCCTACCGTAAAGCCTTTTATAGTAGATCCTCCAGAGGAGAGGGAAAGAAGATTAATTTCATTTTTATTCTGGAAAGGTTTTGGGAAGGCATCCAGTGTGTGTCCGCAAGGGATAGTAAAACAGTGTTGGATGAATACTAGTGAACAATATGAAACACTGCTTTCATTCACATTTTTCAGACAGACAGTTTTGTTTGTTTTTCTGCTTTTCAACAAAATAGAGTTGAATACAAAATATAATAGACTCAACAAAAATATAAACTCAACACTGCGCCAATTTTTCACTCATTTTTTAAGTAAAAGCTAAGACTTATTCTTTGCACATAAAATGTTATTTCCCTAAAATTTGGAGCACAAATTTGTTAAAATCTGTGTTAGTGATCACCTCCTCTTAGCAAAGTTAATCCATCAACAAAAGTGTGCTTTTATTGTGATCTGACCAGCTGTCCAGTGATCATGCCGTCTAATCAGCATCTTGACAAGTCCTGGCAAAAGAGACGTGCTCACTAACACGGATTTTATCACTTGTGAACAAAATTTGAGAGAAATTATAATTTTCTGCGCACAGAAAAAAGTCTCATCTTTTACATCAACTTATAAAAATTGAGAGCAAAAACAAAGAATTTCAGGTGTATATTAGTTATTGTATTACAGGTAAACTTTAGGTTATGCATTATTATAAACTTAAAGTTATAATATGTAACATTTCTGCTTTAAAATATCTAAAAATGCTGGGCATACAGTACCAGTTTGGATACATTTATCATCCAGTGGTTTTTCTTTATTTTTCTAAGCAATGATTCTAATTAAACCAACCGTGTGCAAAGCTATCATCAAAGCAAAATGTGGCAACTTTGAAGAATATAAATAATAAGAGCATAAAGCTTTTGTACATTTGTAGGCCGACAAGTGTGTAGGAGAAGACCATGGGTTGACAAGAAAAAGCAAAAAGACTCTCACAAAAATTTACCATTTTAGATTTTATTAAATATTTGATTGCAAGTGCATAAGACAGTGTGAGAGTCTTATACTAAAAATAATAAAAGTAAAGGCAACACTTTGAATGAACATTTGACTGGTACTGTATGTTACATATTATCCCAAATGTTTCCAGCAATGTTCAAACGCAGAGAAATCCAGAATTGATTCAAGGTAGTGATGCGTTTCCTGCTAGCTGTTGCTAGTTGCTATAACTAACTGGAAAACACAGAATACAAGAGAATAAGGGAGGAAGCTGATGAATGTGACTAAACATAATATAAATAAAAGTTTAATACTACCTCATCCATTTACGTGATGTCTGAGTCATATGGGATAGACTGTCATCAGCTATGGTGAAAGTTTAAAAGTAGAAAAATCAACTTCCATGATCCAACGCTGCTTCAAACACTCTTCAAACTACGTCTTTTGTCCCTGGTTTAATGTGAGAGAGCTCTCCAGCATGATAGCTTACGTACTGTACGTTTAAATGGGCAGATTAATTCTGTATTTTTTAAATTATTGTCAACAAATTTCATTAAAAGACAAAAACCAACAATAAATTGGTCTTAGTAACGTATATTTTATTGCGCATAAGCCAAAATCTGATATAAATTATTCCTCGGTTCTATAGACCGCTGTTGTTGCCCAAAACTAATAATAAAAAAACACGTCTGTGAGCCACACTGTTCCATTGGGTGACATGATCCTTCATTACGATGAACATCATGGGCACTTTAGTTTATTTTGAGTCGATCCCACACACACTGTCCTGCCAACCCCGTCTCTTAGAAATTGCATTTGTATATTACTGAATTGCTTTCATAATTACGTTGTCGTGACAACTTAATTCCTGCCCGGATTATGTTCAGACACATTTCTTTGACTGTATGAAACAACCACATTTATATAACACACTATAAACACACTTGCAAGGAGGTGTTTGGGGGTTGTACAAAGTGCAGGAATGTGATACCAGAGTCCAGAATTAACGCCCAGACTCCTACAACAAAGCACTTAACACAAGGTTAAGGAACAACCGGGATTTCCACCAAATGTTGATAAAAATTCTTGTGTCTCAAGTCACTGCTCACTTTTGAATAATGCTGTTGTCACTATGACTGGATAGTGTCTTGCAAGATGGACAATTTTGACAGAAAACAAATGAAATACGTTGTCAGCTAACATTTTACTGATTTTACTCAGTATCAACAATTTTGAGGCTTGCAAAGTACATTAATGAAAAACATTACGTCATTATGTTAATAGAAATCTTAACTCGGCCGACATTATGTTTCCCTCAAAATGTACTTTCCATTGCAAATTAGTTGTATGTGAACATAATTTGTCGGAGCGAGTGCTGTTACAGCTGCTGTAAATATTCATTAGTGCACAAATGTGTATTAATCTGCAGCTGAAAGTAGTCTCCAACAAATGCTCCATTTACTCCTGTTTGAGTAATGTTTCCTAAAAACTACAGCGACCAGCTGTTCCAGACACTGAAACAAAAAATGAAAAAAGGAAAAAAAAAAAAAAAAAAAAAAAAAACTATACACTTGTGATACATTTTCACAGACACACACACTTTTGTTTTCTTTTGATTTGTTTTGTCAATTTTGAGTGAATCCCACAAACATCGTCTGGGTTGGGTACCATAATTACTCACAAGTGGACCAAGTGTATATTAATCCAGCTGAAAATAGTCCCCAGCAAATGCATCATTTACTCTTGTTTGAGTCGAATCTGATAAAATCTACAGTATCCAGCTGCTTCAGGAAATGACTCAGTCTTTCTTTCTTTCTTTCTTTCTTTCTTTCTTTCTTTCATCAGCGTAGGGAAGCCAACAAGTGTTGAGCAACAGACTAAAATATTGTTGGTTTTGCTATTTTCATGGCATTTGTTAAGAGCATCCATATCTTTTAATGTTGTTATGTTATGTATATTTATTAGTAATATTATTGGTATATTTCATACTGTGTACTGTAATTGTACATAGTGTTCTTCAGTTACTTTATTGCTTTTCGCTGTATCTCTTCTAATATCTTTATTTATGTCTCTTGTATTTTTACAATTTTTTATATTTTATATTTGACTTCACTTTTTATATGTGTGTTTCATTGTTTAACAGCATTCAGAATGGAAGACAAACAAAGAATTTCATGGAACCTTGTTTTAACTGTGCACATGACAATAAGGGCACATGACTTTCAACTTGGACACGAAAGAACATGTTGACTTATTATTCAGCACAAAACATAATTAGATCATCATTCTTTTATTTCTACAATATTTTTCAGTTTTTCAAAAGAAGAATCTGTTATTTATCCTAATTAAGGCCAATGCCAACAACAATCTCATGACAAAAGCAGTGAAGTAGTGACTGAATCCACGCCAGAATCAGGGCGACAAACACATTTCTTTTGTTGTTGATTTATTATTTTTTTCTGCTACTTATGAAATCTTTCAAATGGCCACAGAACAGCCTGAAAGTGATTGCACATTTTCTTCTTTTTTATTGGTGAGAAGAAAATAAAGTTACAAGTTGAGAAAAGACACTTTACAAGTATCACAATGAAATCAGTTAAAATGAGTAAGAAACAGTGGAGATGTTTTTGACTACCAATGTTCAAGCCTCCCCAGATGGTTGTAGTTGAAGACGCGGCTGTCTGCCAGTCCACTTCACCAGAGGCACTACCACCCAGAGCAGAATACTCTCTGCTGGTGAGAGTCCAAAAAAGAAAAACACTTCTGTTCTCTCTCTCTGAGATAAACACACGTCAAACAGAGAGAGAGAGAGGAGAAAAAAAAAAACGAAGGCAAGAAGAAAACTGGACTTGTCTTCACTGACTGGACTGTTACTTGACTGAGCTCACTCTCTTCTGGCAATCTATCACCCATCAGGACGCATCATTTCATGTGGCATGTACACAGCGTGGCAGGCTGCTGTGAAACACACACTTTTTCTTTCTGTCTTGTAATACAAATACAATAACACAGACAGTACGCCACAAATGATTTGAGCTTTTTGTAAATAATTTCTGGTTCCTCTCTCTGAGGTTACGGCCGTTGTTGGGGAACAGGCTGTACAGTTCAGCTGGTCAAACATCACGTTGAAAAGAGCCTGTCCAAACCTCTCATTAACGTGAGTAATGGCAGTTAATAAGAGGTGATAATAGCCGAGTTTAGACAAACATGACTCACGGCCCGTTGGGGTTACACATTTAACAATCAAACAGATGTTAGAGCTGAATCAAACATCAGTTTAACAACATATCGGTGTAAGTAACTGAACTTTACACAGTATAATTTTTTTGTAAAGACTTGTTGATTGAAAGATATTTGCTTAGAAGTGCAATAGCAATACATAAAATATGTAAACATTGCCAATTGTGTATGAAAAAGTTATTTAATGGAAAGAAAAATGAAATACTGTACAATATAATTGATGAAACAGTGTTTATATTAAAAAAAAATAAAACAGACACTAATTGTTCATATAAAAGAAGAATTAAAGTAACACTGTATACCATATGGTCTTATTTTACGGCTTTAGCCTCCAAAAAATGTCATTTTATTTTATAAAAGGACTGCTACTGACAGCTACGTTGTTTTTGTTTCGCAATTGTACATAGGTACATAATTCAAAATCGTCAGGGTGTTGTGAAACTGTGCCTACTTGGCGTATCAAAAAAGTTCATCTTGGGTGCGTCTGTACTGGAGGCAGAGGAGATACCTGCACACCAATTTAGCTGTGCTAAACAGCCACACACACAAAAAAAAAATAAGTCCAAAGGCTGAGATAAATGCAAAAATAGTATTTAATTAAGATGTTTCAGTCCTTGACTTCTATCTTGTAGCACTGAAGATAGTCAAAGAGTGAAACACTGTAAGCACCTTTTGTTTGAACATCCATGTCTTCATTAAATAAGGCTATTTTTAAATTTATCTCAGCCTGTGGCCATTTTTGTGGCTTTCTTGTCCAGCTAAACCGGTACGCTAGTATCTCTCCAATTTTTGTACATGCTTAGATCATGGCTGTTTATTTTATTTTAAGGAAAAGCAGAAAAACAAATTTTATACAAACAGATAAACACTATACACATCAGATTTATTATTTAATCATTTCTTATTTTTCCAACTCATTATTTTTTCTCTGTTTTTATTTATTTATTTATTTATATTTAACCAGGAAGTCCCTTGAGATTGAAGACCTGGACCAGACAGCTGTTTAAATAGAAATACAGTCAGAAAATACAAACGTCCAACACGCAAGGAAAAGACAAAATCCAGATCAAATAGAGCAGCTGCATTTCTCAGTAACATGGACTTTTATGGCTTAAAATTTTTCCATGCATTTTAGATTATTAAGATGTAGTGTGCTCTGCAGATATCACGATAAATATCGTATCATGGACTTTTTATCACGGTATTATCATATCTTGTTATCGAGTTTTTGGTAACGTTACATCCCAGCTTATTAAGAACAAAACAGGTAAGTCAGAAACAACTAAACAAACAAACCTTAAACAGGAGAAACCTGAACTGTTCAGCTGTGAGTGAAACAGTTTCATGTTTTGCGTGACATGATCCTATATGTTAAAATACAACGCCTGCTTCACAAGTGTGTTGGCGTTGTTATGACTTGTCTCTAATGGGTACCAGTGTTTCGCTGACGTTACACAGTTCAGTGACCTCACTCCCACAGTTCAAGTTTCTCCCTCTGAGCTCTTCCTCTGCCGCTGAAATAAAAGCAGCATGTAGTCGGGTCGACTGAGGTAGCTACAAGTCTTTCGTTCTCCAGCGGAGGATGTGCTACTCACGCATCTTACTGTGTGTTTATGAATGTGTGCAAATGTGTGTGTGTGTGTGTGTGTGTGTGTGTGTGCGAGTGTGTGAGCCTCACCATCTGGCTACCATCAGCTGCCCGAGCCGCGGTCCCTCTGACAGTCAGCACCAGCTGGCTGACTGGACAACAGTACAGTTCAGTACCAGAGCAGACCAGAAGCAGACGGAGGAGGCAGGTCACTGCTGCGTCCCACCGTCAGGGTGGGAACAGTTTGTGACCGTGAGCACGATTTAGACTTCAGTCATATTCAGTCGTAAAAAGCCATAAAACTACGTTCATCTATACTATTTTTTACACGAAGGTAAAAGAAGGTAGAAGAAGGTACAGGATATATAAATATGACATTATTGTTATTTTAGTGTACATTTATGCATTGTGTGTGTGAGTGTATTCATATTTTACTGAATGTTAGCTGTAAATTACCCTGCTTGTTTGTTGTTTCCTTTTTTCATTAAGAGACTGTAAGAAAAACATGGCCCAAGGCATGAAACTTAATTCAGAAAATTAAGAATTATATAAAAGAAAAAATAGATCAGAAAGAAGCAGGCCACATTTGATGGCCTGGTAGGGTTTGGCTACACTTAAACAACAACATGCAGTAGTAGAAACAGTATTGATTAAAACAATACACTGAATAATGAAAATACAGCATGCTGAACATTGTTTCCTTGAGGAGCACCGGCCCAGAAAATCACTTCCTTGTTGTGTTGTTGTCATTATTTCTGTTATGTTGCTGTCGATCTAGGCTATTTATTTATTGTGTTAAAGGTTAATCAAAAACTTAAATTCAATTTTGAGATGCCTGTCCTTTGTTTGACCGTTTCCTTTTCACGTTACTTCACTGTGTTTCAGAGGGAAATATTGCACGTTTTATTTGACAACATTTATTTAACAGCTTTACTTACTTTACAAATAAAGATTTTCAAAACAAATGATCAGCCTTTAAGATATAAACAGATGAGACTATACAATATAACATTTGGCTGATAATAACTCTATATTTACTTAAGGAAAAGACTGGTGTTATTCTACACTTTTGTTATTTTAAACAAACAGGAAAACACCAAAACACATTAGTCACATCTCTCGTTTCAGATGTTTCATTGTGAAGCATCATTTCCAAGAATAACAAAATATGGTTTTGCCATGCTTATTTTCCATATAAACATACAAAAAGTGAAAAACAGGAACAGCATTCTTCTTACATATCAAAAATATAAGTAAATAAATAAAAGAAAGAGAAAATCATAAGACTTCTTGTCCATAACCGACCTCAAACACTCTCCCCTCATATACAACATCCTCATCCCCACGCTGGACTGCAGTTAAGATTCAGTTTCTTCTGCTAGATGAGAGACTAAAGGTTGCTAAATCGTCTTAAAGTCTTTTTTTTTAACTTGTCTTTAATAATAAATCAGATTATTTAGAGGTGAAATGTGTGGGTTACTCCATCTCTTTAATACTTTACAACTTCCTGTCTTTTGCCCTGTCTTTGGCACTCCGCCCATTCATTCCTACTAAAAACATAAATCCTTAAAAACAGGTCACAACCATGTAGTTCCATTTTTTTAAAGCTTGACCCAAACTGGTAACAAAGGGACAAGTCACCTAATGCAACAGTGAAGCTCATTGATGTATTTGGATGAGGATGTTGCAAAGGAATGAGTTGTATCGCTTTAGCTACACAGCTACCTGTTGGATGATCAGTTTATTGTTGTTTTTGTTCTGTTCACTGAATTTCTTGACAATATCCTTATCTATTTAGTGCAAGTTAGAAAGAAGATTGCAGTTAAAAATGTCTACAATGTAGTATTTAAAGCGACCACAAGGAACTAATATTGATTTTGGCGGCCCATGTGGACAAAAGAAGTAGTGTTTCCACATTATAACCATAAAATATAATGCAAACAATAAAATGATCTAAAGAAAAATCCCCTCCTGCTTCTTCTTGAGTGGCTACTCATTGTAAATTTGCCTGGGAAAATGTAAACACAGGCTCTTCCGGTCTGCACGCACTATTGATGTACTATATATGCCTATATATAGACATGTGCCAGTCTTCTCGCTGATGGTCTTGTTTGCTTATGCAGGTGACACAGGGGTATGAGTATTGAACTGAGACTGTTTTACAACCAGTTAAAAAAAAGTAAAGGACCTGAATAATACTTCTATCACTGACTGTTCCTTTGTCAGGCAGACACAACATGTTAAAAACTGACTACTGTATGTGTCCATATACTGTATGTACTGTAGTTTATTGTTGCAGCTATCAGGTCTGGAAGTAGAGGCCTACTGTATTTCCTCCTAGACGAGATAAGAGTTGGGACCAAACCAGACGCAGCAGCAGTAAAACATACTGAAATATCCTGCGTGCCTGCCAGCTCCGGAGCCTTTGTAGCCTCTCTGTGATATCTGCCGTGTAGCTGGCTCAGTGCCTCGGCCTGCTCATTGTATAATCCACAGCCGCGTTTTCATGTATCATGACGCAGATTTGAATGCGTTGTGGAAATCGCTGTGCCGTCTGTTCAGCTCACTGGTGACTCAGTGCATCATTGTTATGACCACCTTCCTCAAAATGGCCCCTACAGGCCAGACTGGACCCGACCACAGCAGAAAGAGAACAAAGCATGGCCTCTGGCCCCGCTGTTGTTCCCACACTTCCACTGCTAATCACAGAGAGTCCGAAATGCAGGACAAAACAGGCGTAGACGTCTGCGTTGGCATCTGCATCAAAACAATATTTGGGAAGGAATCAGTTTGTAATATAACACAGAATAAGTGCCTAACAGGGAGATCATGCTAAGTCTGGAGTGAAAATCAAAATGGCATGTTGCGAGCATATCGAATGTCCCCCTTTTTAAAGTTCTTAGATCCATTAGTCCCTGCCTACATTAGACCCAGTCCTGTCTGTTTTCAGACGCATTATGCAATTTAAGTGGCACAGCACAAGAATTTAGTCAATTCTTGTCAATCTTTTCTCATTAACTTAAAGGAAAAATATGTAAAACACTAGCCTTCAGAAATAAGTACAGCAGTCCAAATAGTGAATCAGAGCCATAGATGGTGTATTAGATAGGTCGAATCTCGATTTAGTGTATTATACACTCCTCCTGCCCAGACTCGAAACTCAGACAGGAACACTGAAGGAGTGCAAGATGTGTGCAATATTATATTTTGACAATTACAAGCAAAACAAGTCCTACACAGTCAGTTGATCAGCTGTTTATAACTCTGTAAATTGTCTGTCAATGTAAAGTGAAGCCCGTTATCCTGAAAACAAAAGTCTGCTGCTTTGAAAATACACACTCTGGAGTTGTAGTTCAGTAACTGCCTGTCAGACTCCATTAACTTCTGACTCCTGTTTTAAACATCTACTCTTTTTTAGATTAATAATGTTTTCTTTGAAATCACAAACAGACACTAATTCATTCTGAGAACATTAGGCATTAATTGTAACCCTCATAAATGGCTGCAGTGTAGTCGGAGAAGACAGTATTTCATCTAAGCATGTTTCTTTGATCTCTGATGATATATCATGGTCATTTCATGATTTACTACAACAAATATATTACAGATTAGTCACTCTCTTCACTGGGAGCAATTTAACATGTTGTCTTCATGTCAATGTTGGAACAAAGTAGCAGCTGCAAGTTGTTTGTGTGAAATGAAGATCGGATTTTTCAAACTGAGAACATGTATAAGTAAATGAAATTTGTAAAGTTCCTCAGTGAGACTGAAGAATTGTTGGTGCAACTTAATATCTTAAACATATTGAACATGTTCTCTCATGTACAACCTGATTAATATCAAGTTTATTTGATCAGCTGAGTTTATATGTTTTGAATCGTTACAAAATGACTGCAACTCGTCTTTTCAAATCCAGTTGATTTAAAATTTTAAGGCAGCCCAGGAACTTTTTACAGCTAATTTTTACAGTGAGTTTTTGACCTATCAGGGGCTGTTTTTTTTAGTACAGTGTGCATGTTTACTTGTGTATGTGTGCGCCGACTTCTTACGCAATCAGAGCAGATCCCAAATGAAAAGCAGCATGCTCGTCACGGCTGTAGGGCAGAAATGAATCCACAGTTGTGACCTATTGTAGAGGGAAATAATCCTGCATTCATGTAGTGTCAGAATGATTAGAAAAATGAGTTCCCAACTGAGAAAATTCACGCCCACTCATGTCCGAACAACACCTCAGAAAGTCTAAGAAAATTTTGTTACATGACTTGCCAAATAGTTGTCTGCTGACGTTATGTGGTTGATAACTTTTTATTAATTTATGGACTTCACATCAATTTTTTGCTCACATGCTATTTGTAATATGGTATTATACTGTATTATAACCATTAGTTGCTGTCCACAGACTGACCTAAATTAGATAGAAAAGCTACTTATTAGCATTAAATGTACAATATGTAAGTTCTGCCTTGAGGGGTCTCTCTCGCATTGAATCAATAACAAAATACTTAGTTTGATGACATTGTCAAGCAACGTGGCAATATCCAGCATTCTCCCCCATTTCTCAATCCTAATAATAAAGATAATAAGTCATAAAAATAAACTTTTACTTGGGTGTAGTCTGGTGGTACAGCATCAGATTCTTCTGTATCTCTTGCCAAACTGCAACAGGGTGCAAGGCTGTGGCTGTGATGGGTATAGGCTTTTCGTATTCTCCTGCTTCCTGCTTCTTTTTTTTTTTGTTAATGGGGCAGCTTTGCTACATTTTTCAACAGTCTGTACACTGCACCAAGCCGTTGGTTACAAAGAATTTGGTATTTTGTTGCTATTTTAGCGTATGGATTTTCAGAAAGAAGTAACTGATTAACAAAGTAGAGAAAAAAATTCTTAAACTTCGGTTTACGAGAGGTTCTATGGGTCCCTCAGTAGCTTGAGGCCTAAGGCAATTGCTGACCTTTGTCTAAGCCCCCCCTGTAGCTAGCAAGAACTAGTAGGCAATGCACCGTTACCTTGAATAAATTAAGGATTTCTCTGCACTTTAACATTGATGGAAACATTTGTGATAACCCAAGTACACAACTTAACAAAATCTATAAAATATCTTGCGTTTTTAGACATTTTAATGTGAAACTGTTACATATTTAAGCGTTAACTCTGATAACAAGTCAGATTAAGCATTTTTTTAGTGGATTAAGGGAATACACTGATGCAGCTTCCATGTTGTTTACACATTTCAAGCAAAAAGCTCATGAACACACCAAAGTCAGAAGAACAACCTCCTAACTTGGGAAACAGGACCATGGGAAGAGTGCATGACTGTGCTCCTTGGATGTGTAACACTGAGAGAAAAGTTCTGTAATCGTTAAAAACAGAAGCCAACATGACAAGACAGTATGTAAAAGCTGAATATATTAAATCTAGTTAATCGTTAACATCTGGAGTGGATAAACCAGCCCCCAGTGGTGTTAAAACATCACGTTTTCAAAGATTGTGTCTGACTCTGTGTTACTGTAATTCGACAAAATAGTCGTGACATTTGCAGTGATCATGTATTGTGTCTTTAGAGGCGAGCCTGGATGCCCGGGAGGTCTGAGGGCTGTGACTCATGCTTAAAGCCTTTGCGCCTGTGACATGGAGAAAGGAAATAAGAGCCAGATGCCAACAGATATCCACAAGCACATGGCTCACACGACGGACTTTGCTCTTTATGTGTGTGTGTGTGTGTGCGTGTGTGTATTCCCAGCAGTCATACACAAAGGATTCAGGTGCGACTCAAGTGATTTTCCAGTGGTGATTTTACGTCAAAGCCCTGGCAATATGTTTACAATTCTGAGAAATTCACCTTAAGAATCAAAACAAGACTGACAAAAACACACACACACACTCTGCCAATCAGCCGTGTACAGTAAGATGTATCTCGGGTTTTAATTGTTTACTCTGCAACCTATAATTTTGTCCTGGTTTTTATGATGTTTTTTCCAGATTTCTTTGGCAAGGATGAACATGTTTCAGCTAAAACAGATTTTACCAACCATGTTTTAGATTAGTAGAATTTGAGAACTGGCACAGACGTTGGTTTCCATCAGAAATATCTTAATATACTGTGGTGTGCTGCCAGTAAATCATTTAAAAACCAAGATCCACCAAACAGTGGAACTTTCACCATCTGCTTATATAGTTGATTCAAAGAATGAACTCAAGAACTGAACTTTATGAGGTGCAGCTTTCCCAAACATTTTTTACAAAATGTTCCCTATTTTTATGAAAACAGCAAAGCATCTTTTCCAACTCACACTCCCTTTGTTTTAAAATTTTAAAATTTCATCTATCACTTATCCATCTGTAACCAGGTAGTACCCCTTTGTTAGTCCGCAAAACCTGTCAAAATATAGTTATTAAATCAACGGAATGTCTCCAGCTTAGCATGTGTAGACCTACACTGTTATTTTATTAGTGAACATGACAGAACATAACAGAGTGGGTCATTAAACAAAGTTGACATGTCAGAACGTACATATGAAGACTACAGCAAACCGTTCTGTAGGTTAAAACCGGAGCGGCAAGAGATCGATGTGTGTTGCAGAAAGAAGGCAGACTATGTGGTTACATGGGAGGGTGTGAGGGTGTATGTACAGTATGTGCAGAAGACATAGATATGTCAGTAAGAGGGAGTGGTTAGCAGGACAACATGTATAAATAACTCAAGAAAACAGACAGAAAATAAGTGAAGGATCTCTGCTTTTACTTCTCTCCTTTTGTATTATTCCCCTGTGAGACATGTGGGTGTAAGTTTATAATTCTATCCAATCTTACAGTGTATTGCACAGTAACTTACAAACATGAACACACAACTTGTCCTGCTTCTTGGCTTGTTGACAAGCAGCCAAACAAACTGGGGATGAGTGCACTGCCAACGTTAGTTTCCTGACAGGCTACATAGCTAATTAGTTGGTCAGTTAAACAGCATGTAACCGTACCTCCAAATTAGACTGGTCACAATGCCAGAAAAATAATACTCAATACCTCTTTTAATACCACTGCAAAAAGAAAAAATAGCCCTGGGTACATAAAATAATATATAAATTTGTCTTTTAAAAAAAAATTAAAGTTCATTCAACACTGAAAATTCAGTTACTATCCACTCACTCTCATGCTGATTGAAAGTTGGGTTTAGTTTTTTAGTCCACAAAACACTGCTGGAGTTTCACAGGAAAACTATGGTACAAAATCTCCCAAACAACTGAAGTGAATGGTGACCAGTTTTCAAATGGAAAAAACAACCAACAAGAAAAAACATAAAAATCTTCAATATTGCTCATCTGGTATAATCCAAGTCCCAATATGCCGTTCACATGCACACCGTCACACCACACAAATGCCCAGTTCAGATGTGCACATGAATGTGACTCCAAGCCAAGGAGCTACAGTGAGGGTTTAGGATAAAAACATGGTGTAAATGATGTCTTTCAAGTCAATTTGGCATGTTGGGGCTTTAGAAGACTTGGATTACACCAGATTCCAGCAGTATGCAGGCATTTAATGGTTTTTTTTGTTTTTTGGCGGTTGCCACTCCTCTCCCATGTCACACCTGTTCGGCCCTTCTGTGTTCTTGTCATCCCTGGTGTCAGAGTCCTAGTTAGAGCTGCTCTAAATCACCTCAGTACTGTATTCAGTACTGTCATAAAACTTGTCTCCATCATTCTCAGAGGCTGTGTTAAATCGGGCCATGTTCACTGGGAGGATACTGAACCCAGTTCTGAAATCCCGCTCACACAGCTCTGGTTCTGGTGCCCATTCCTTCATTGCTTCCTACCCTCCGCTCCAGGCCAAAAACCCTCCTCCTCCCGCTGGTTCAAAGCTCCTTTGCTCGCAGTGTAAACTCCAATACTTTCCCGGTGCTCCAGAGTGCTAACTGCACGGCTAACTGAAGTAGCGACCCAACGGCAGCTACAGTTATCTGCTGTTAGTGGGTGCTCTGGTGAGCTGCTCCTCTTTGTTTTGAGTATAAGGTATCCAGTTCTTACATACTGTAACAGATAAACACTGATAGCTTAAAAGTTAAGTAAACTAAGCTAACTCCATTTTGCCTTTTATTTATTGCATTTATGTAGGAATGGATAATTTTATTTACATGAAAGTTCTACTTTGCTATCTGTCCAGTATGTTTTGTAGTAGGCGGTCAGTATTATTTACTGGACATGACGTTCTATCTTATCCTTTTCCATTTCAGGAGAAATCCCAGTGTCAAGGCATCTTAATTACAAAAGCCACCCATTACACACCCACCCCTGTGTCTGTGATTCTGCCAAAAAAAAAATCCAGAAAATTTCTAATAAAAAACAAAAAAAATGTTTCCCCCAAGAATGAACAGGGTGTATCATATTAAAGAGCATGGATAAAAAGACACTCTGAAGAAATCAAGTCTCTTCACTGAGGGCTCTCCAGTGAGCACTACACCACGTTTAAAAGACATATCTGGCAACGTTGTCTCCCAAATGCATCAAGCGTGAATGATGTGTCACGTCTCATCTGGCTGTATTAAAAATCAAAGACTATTTTGTACATCTGGAGAACATGGACTACGGGGGGAAATTATCCAAAATATGCATGTGCCTTCAGAGCAATCCATCATTTGTTATTAATCAGAACAGGGAAGTAATCCATCATTGTACTTGAAGAGGCAATTACCAATCCATCTTTCTATGCCTGACATATAATCACGCTGTGTACCAAGGGTGGAAGGAGTAATTAGAGGATGTAGCGTCTGTGGTTTGTTTTAATTTAAAAGATGTATGTTGTGAGGACACATACATAATCCGTGTCTTCATAAACTCACTGAGGACAAATCTACATATAGACACTATCTAGACCACACTGCTAGATGTTTTTCTTTTCTCAAATACATAGCAACAAGTGACACAGCTGGTAAAAGTGCCATAATTCAGCCCTGATGTGCTCTAACAACCTGCATCTTTAAGAGAATTAGTCACCTGGACATCTGTAACCTGATACTCATCCGTCAACGAGTAACAAGAGTTACAATGAGGGTATTATAAACAAATGTCAGGGGTAAATGGTTCCAATTTGTGAGTCGCTGACCCGTGGCACTGCTGCTTGTTCATGAAATGCTTTTTAGTTTGACATGAACCCTGATGTGGCTCATGGTGTTTACATTTTCAACCACATTCTTCTCTCTGCTGGAGCACACAGTCAAGGATTTCAGTCGCAGTAGCTGTCGGGTGTGGTTGAGGTCAATTAGAGCAGGTTCATAGCAGAGAGTCATCAGCATATTGTTTAAACTTGTCTGATTGAGTCACTTGGCTTTGTTTTAAATTCCTTTGGACATAAAAAAAACAAGAGTCCTATTTACTGCAGCCTGAGAACATCTACAGTTAAATACTTGGATTATGCATGTCACATAACTTTCTTTTGCAGATTCTATCCAGTGTTGGGGATGACAGTAATTTATTACTTTTAGCAGTTGCAAACAAAAGTAAAAACAAAACAGCTGACTTAAGAAATGTATTGGCCATCAATGCATATATGCACATATTGTCAAAACTTAGACTTGAAAAGTGACTAAATGCTTCAGGTCACTGTTTTGCATGGTAGGAGTTACAGCTGAGACTAGAGCTGTGAGGATATGGATTTTTTCTTACTGCAGTGACAAACATCATAAGCCCATGGGATGGTGGTTTACTGCCACTGCCTTCTTAATTTACTGGACTTCATTGAAGCACAATGCAATAAGTGTAATGTGTCTTCTTTAAGGAAGAGGAGGACAGTGTTTGCAGTATGCAAGTGAAGAAGAGCCACAGACTGCTGGTCTGACTCATAGCAAACCAGAGACTTAAACTCAGCTGTAAGCTGTCAGTCTGGTAGTAAATGTACAGCACAGGTTAGTGTGTCAGTTGATTGAACACTGCAGCTTCTCAAGACCAAGATAAGTCTCATGTGTTGTTTCACAACTGCTGGAAAAGTGACTGGGTTAGTTCTGAAGCAAGCTGAGCAGAAAAAGCTGCTAATGCTAACACTAACGCTAGCAGCTTCTTTTTTGTAGATATGCTAAAGTAAATCCATGATGATAAATCTAAAACTGAATGTCTACTGTAATCATTTATCCATTTTTCCATCTTGAAACCAGTTAGCGTTGTTGTTAGCATGTTGTTAGCCAACTTCTGGCAATCCCAAGATGCCTTGGGTTGAGTCAGAGGCTGTGTTCCTTCAACCAGTTTGAAGATGTGTTCCTGATGTGTTCCGGTAATGAGCTCAACCCTGTGGTAGGCATATGACAGCGGTCTTGCTGTCATGCAGTAATGCCCAAGCTGAGATACCAGTTTGCACATAGCTGCAGACACAGGGTGGACCGTCTTTTTACCTTAAGTGGTGCAGTACAGGGGCATTTGCGGGGATACCACTTTAAAACAATATTGCCCTTTTCCATTTTAGCATGCCAAATATCTCACTTCTGCAATATCGGTGAAAGTAATGCAAAAGTATTGTAAAGTAACCTATTAATTTCAAATGAAAGTGACTAATTTAGCAATATTTAATATATTTGCTTTAGATCAACTTGTTCAACATTGTCTCAAGAACACACAGCTGGCATACCGAGGCATTCAAATAAGACAACCTGAACGAGCAGTCTCAGTAATCACTGAATGTACTTATAGGGCTGTCAAAATTAACGCGTTAACGCGGATTATTCCATCATCATGATTAATCTGATTAAAATTTTTAACACAATTAACGCATCTGCAGCGCAGAATGACTCAAAAGTCCCTGAAACGTCTCTGGCAACGCAATTCGGGCAGTTTGTCCAAGTAGACTTACCGTCGCGCATGCCGCCGCACATGCACAAATGGGTAGTTGATCCGGTAGTGGCATATATATATATATTCATAGATATGTATAATAAAGACTAGATGTCTTAAGGCAGAGTCTCTAACGGCATCACCGGGTGGCCATCT
>JAJHUR010140512.1:1813277-1856871 GCA_027495735.1 Lutjanus campechanus | reverse complement strand
CAAACCAGCGCATTACTGTCAACTACTGGGCTGAAGTGTGGAGCAGAAGTTTGTCAGCAACAAAAAATATTCAATAATAATTTTTTAAAAATCGGCAAATTTGCTGGTCGCACATGCGCGAGTAGATGAAAAATTTACTCGCACTGTCTCAAATTTTAGTCGCAAAATGCGACCATTTAGTCGCAGTCTGGAGCCCTGGATTTAGTGGAACTTTACCAGTTTCATCATATTTTGAATTTTCTCTAGAATGAAATAACTAATTAAAACCAAACCTATCAGAAAAATGAACACTTGAGCTTACATCAGCGCGATTAGAACGACCTAAAATGACAGAAACCATTGTTGGGAAAAATGTATTTTATTTGTGCTTTGATTTGAGTCAGTTTTGATTTTGAAAATCCTATATACATTACATTCCAGAATTATGTTGTAATTTCTGACACTGTTAACATGATAGACTTTCCTTTATGGATCTCTGAATTCTATTTTTTCCTCTTTTTTTCCTCATTAATGAACATGCAGGATGCGTAGCCTTATATAGTATTATTGGAGAATCTCATGAATATAACAAATATGCAAAGGTGGCATTCATCATGTTTATGTGAGCCTTTTAGGGCATAGTCAGACGTGTGAATTCACCTTTTCACTTTGTGTGGAGTTCAGCTTTGGTCTACTTTGACTGATGAAGTCACTGCCTCAAGCAATGGCTAAGACGTGTGGTTGACCATGTGCGGTTCAGCAGACAATAGTCCCTCCCCTGCATTCGCTCTGGTGTGACCATGCCCTTACACAGTTATCTGATAAAGAATAAGAAAATCTTCTTGCTTGACGCCTACTGTTCAGATATTTCTTAGCAGTGTGGTGTTGATGGGAAAAATATGACTCTGTGAACTTATCTGCCATGACCCCTTGGTAATAAGAGGCTCATTAGAATAATTATCAGTTTCCACATCAACAAAAAACATACACAACCAGAGTAAGGCAACTAAGGTTAAGCTTATGAACAACAACGTGAAACCTTGTAAAGAAATGAAATAAAATCTCCAATATTAATTTGTGTTTTTCCATTTTCATGTAGGTGAAAGACATCATGAAGGACATCATGTCCAACCTGCAACAGACCAACAGTGAGAAGATCTTACTGAGTTGGGTGCGCCAGTGCACCCGCTCATACCCACAAGTCAATGTATTGAACTTCACCACCAGCTGGGCTGACGGCCTGGCTCTCAACGGCATCCTACACCACTTCAGGTGAGGAGGGATCATACATGTGGACCGTGCATGTTGCTGGAGCACAAAATGTGATCATGGTTACAAACATTTTTACTGTGGTGACCTGATGAATCTAGGGCTATGATGATTACTCAGATTAGTAGTTAATTGTCAACTATTAAATTGATAATCCATGAATCTTTTTGAGGTATTTTAGTATGAAAAAAGTCCAAATTATCTGATTTCAGCTTCTCAAATGTGAATATTTTTATATAGCTTTTTTTAGTAGTCTATAGACAGTAAATTGAATATCTTTGGGTTATGGAGAAAACAAGCCATTTGAGGATGCTGCCTTGGACTTTGGGAAACACTGATCATTTTTCATTGTTTTTCTGGCATTTTATGGACCAGACAACTAAACGATTAATCGAGGAAATGATCAACCTGTTGAAAGTAGTTGTTAGTTGCAGCCCCAAATAAAATGTATTTTTTGTGAATTTATGTTGCATACCAGTTTTTGTGAGACTGTCTTTCCGTCCTTGAAAGCCCTCTCTTATGTGTCGTGTTGTGATTATTTGTTGCTGTGAAATGAATTCTCTGCGTTGAGTTGACACTGCATATTTGACATATGCCCTTTGACTCTAAGTGTGAATCATACCGACCACAAACCAAGACCCTCAAAAGTGGTCAAAAACCAATACCTGGAATTTAGAAATAGCAGATGTGTAGAATTCTTGCTGTGTGTGGGTGTGTGTGTGTAAGTGGCGGGAGGTCAGGTTGACAGGTCAGCGCCTGCTGGGTGTGTGTACACTGCCTGACTTGCTCTGTTTACAGCTGCCATGTCACTGTTTGCACACGCTCAGTGTGTGTGTGTGCGCTGTTGTGTGTGAGAGAAACAGAGCGAAAGAAGCATCAGGGGTGTTTTCCCCCCTTTCTGTAACCCCTTGTCCTTACTAGTGACTCTCTCTCTCTCTCACACACACACACATGCACACACAGGCCTGTGAGCTTTGAGAAAGGCCAGTGTTGGTTTAGACCTGGGCCAGGGTTTAGGTGGATCACTGAATACACACATTCCACACCCAACTGGCCTCAACACAAGTCTCCCTGCACCACTAAGGGAAGAGTCAGTCATTTTGTTTTTTTACTATACAAGGAATATGCTCAGGAAAAGGTAGTATTGTCCACAAATTTATCTAGAAACCTCCAGAACACAATTTTTGCATTAAGTCTACATAAACGAGGAGCCGTGTTCTTAAAAATCAATGAAAGAGTAAATATCAATAAATAAATTATGCTAAATTTATCTAAAAAGTTGACTCTTGTATCAGTGTTTCCGATTCACTTTTACTCACCTTTACAGCACCTGCAATTTGAGAAATGTGTTCATTTAAGCAGATTTATACAGATTCTGAATGACTGTAACTTTCATACTGCAAATCCAGAATGTTACTGTCTCAGTGTTGCTGCTCTCATTGCCACTGTTCTGTGTGTCTTCAGGCCGAATGCATTCAACTGGGATCATGTGGTCAGACTGAGTCCTGTAGAGAGGCTTGACCATGCCTTCACTGTTGCCAAAGACCAGCTGGCTATAGAGAGGCTACTGGATCCCGAAGGTACCGGCACTCTGAGCCATTTTAATCACTTTCCCACATTGTACAAATGGATCAACTGTATATATATGGACAAGGATAACTGTAGAAAGCTTTTATGAAAATGTAAAAGAAAAGGCTTTATCAACTACCTTTTATAGTAGCCTCTAAAAATAGAAGTTGGATCTGGAATGACATACATTTTACTGTTCAAAATTCCCACATATTAAATCTTAGTGTGTGTGTTCATGAAGGCTACCTTCATGTCCTGCCAGCAGTTGGATAAACTCACGCTGGAGCAAATACCTAGGTGTTGTCTTTGGCTGAAGATTTGTAAGACGCTGTGTTTACTCAGAATGTTTTTCCAGTTCATGTAGCACCTGTAGAAGCTCGCTGAGCATATACTTGAGCTGTCTATATTCAGACACTTCTTATTATGTCATGACCGAGGCAGTCACACCTGACCTGTGTCAAAGCCAACTTTAATCAGTACAACTTGCCTCAGCCTGCCCTTTTTCTCCCCTTTCCTCACCTTCTCTCCTGTCTAATCTCCTATCACCATTAACTGCTATTTCACTCCATCCTCCATGCTGCTTTTCTCCTCATGCAATTTTCACCTCTTCACTTCCTCCCTCCTGCTTGTATCTCTGATCTTCCTGCCCCACATCCACCTCCGTCCCACCGTCTTGCCCTCTCACTTTCAGATGTGGCGGTGCAGTTACCAGACAAGAAGTCCATCATCATGTATGTGACATCGCTGTTCGCTGTGCTGCCCAAAGACGTGAGCATGGAGGCTATCAGAGAAGTGGAGACCCTGCCACGCAAATACAAAGGGGAGTCTGAGGACTCGGGTCCAGGCCTCAGTGCTCAGGTAAAATGCACAACACAGCAGGTCACACTTTGTACTTCATGTGATATGATACAGGAGGAAACAAGGTGACAGAGATCACGAACAGCTCAGGCTTTTCTGAATTAAGATTTTTCAGGCTTTTTCAGCTACTGGCCCTTTTGAATTTTTCTATGGCCCACAAAGCTGCCAGCAAATCAGGTTGGCATGTGTGTGATATGATAAATCAAACAATTCATATATATATATATATTTTTTTTTGTGGTGCTATGTTGTGTGTTATGTTGTATTTTTCGTTTTTAAAGTATTTATTTATTACGTGGAACCTATAAATAAGTAGGTAGGTGAGGATGAGGATGTGTCACTGCTGGTGGTGTTAGACAAGTCTTCATTGATAAATGGGGTCCAGCAACTGTGAAATGAATCTATCTGGTTGTTTTTTAATGCTTTTTGTCTTTCTATTTCTCTGGGATATATTCAGATTGTAGTCGGTGCCACTGGGATCTTGAAAGGTTGTTTCTGTCTTTCCAATTTAGCAATTTTGTCTTTTTAGTGATTGTAAAGATGTCTTGTGTTTTTGTGCTGTTTGGCTGCAGTAGGATTACACACGCTCTGCACTGGACATTCACTCAGCCAAGCTTCACAATGCACCTTGAGCTGGTGGGCTACAGAGGAACTTACAATAGCAAAGCTAACAGCAAGCTTCAAAATGTTGTCTTGAAGCTAAAAGGATGTAAAGTTGATTGTGAAAATTGCCAATTTCGGACTGACTAGACGTAACAAGTATTTATTTGCTTTGCCAGCTGCAACAAGTAATAAACCAGTGTCTTTATTGTGCAATGAATGCATCGCTTTGATGAAGGAATACAATGTTAAGAGGCACTACAGGTCAAATCATGGCTAGTTTTCTGCCAGTTCTCCTGAGGGCTTGGAGGAATATATCTATTGAAATTATACTGTAAGAATTATTTATTAATGGACAAAGCCCAAAAATCTCCAGTAATTTTCCTGTTTGGTCCACTTGATATTGAAGTTGAATAGCCCTGGTCTAGACTAAGAGGAGAGTCATTGTACTATTCTCACAACATTCTAAACTGCTCACAGTAAAGGAGCTCACTCAAGTCTTTGGCTACATCTGTTTTTCAAAGAATCCAACATAAGGTGTTCTTTTATGTTCAGAAATCCACAGCTGGTAACCTGCAAGGTAGACAGAAGCAGAGTGAGTGAGTAACTTTCGGAATTTCTAACATAAAGCTGAATTCCATCCATTTATTTTGAAAAAAATGATTACTTGGCACATGCTCAGCTACCATAATTCTTGCTGCAAAAATGTAGGCCAAAAACATTTTGCATTAGTCAGTCAAATAGGAACAAAAATGGCAATATGACAGCATTTCTTCAACTCAAAGTGATAGTCTGGATTATTTGATGTGGGGCTGTATGAGATACTTATCCATAGTCAGTGTATTACTTAACCAGCTTGAAGAGGCAGAGAAGAGTACCAGCATGGAAACTAAGCCATGATCTGCTATGGACAGGATCAGCCACACAAGGTATTTTAGCCACTTAAAAAAGGTCTAACTAAAAAATCAGTATCAGTTTAAGTTAACGATGTCTTTAAAATATTGTCACAGCTTAATTTTGCTGTTAGAATGGTTTTTCCAATGGGGGAAAATGCCATTATATAAGCCAGATATTGCTCTCTGTCCAAACCAACCAAACTCCATGGGTGAACTCAGTAATTTTACCCAGCAAAACACAGGAGTTGCTTGACTGTCACTGCCTTGATCTGTTAGTTTCTTTGTGTTATTGTGTGGCTTCAGTGTTTTAAAAAGTTAGTTGAGATTCACCAAAGTTACACAATAACAAACAGATCAAGGCTGCAGTGGTTGGTTTGGTGTGGGTGATATTTGGCTTATATAACAGTGGTTTCCTGATCTTTCCAGAAAAGGCTGTCTGATGGCAAAGTGTTGAAAATATTTTAAATGTCGTGTTCTCTTAAACTGATATGATATTTTATAGGTGGATCTTTTTAAGTGGCTAAAATATCTTTTGTTGCCAACCCTGTCCACTGAAGTACATTGCTTAGTTTCCGTGCTGGTGCTCCTCTCTGCTTCTTGTAACTTGAACTGACCGGCATCTTCACTGACTATCAATAAGTGCCTCATATATCCCCACATCAAATAATCTAAACTATCCCTTTAATTACAAAACCTTGCACACATATGCGCATATGAAGTACATTACAGCTGACGAATGCGTTTTGTGTTTCCTGAGTATAATGTCCTATCCACAGAGATAAAATCTGTTATAGCATTCATTATTTCTTCAGTCTGGTTCTCAGTCTGCATAGAAAAAGGATTTCACTTTGGTCAGTTTTAACCCTTTTGCAATAGTTTACCAGGAATTCACCCGAACATGGCATCTGATTGATATGGGATGGATTTTTTTGAACTGTGCATTCTCCATGTTTTATATGCGCTGGGCTAACCTTGCTAGCATTCTTCAGCCAACAGCAACAGCGGACACCCTGCCAAAACTTTCCATATTGTAGATTTGAATTTATGTTCTGCACTTGCCAAGATGCAGGCTGCAAAAAGATTGTGCTATAATAGACAGTAACCATTTGGTTCATATCGAATTAAAAGAAGCTTAGTGAATGTTTAACACTAAACTGTTTGTGATGAATACTAGTTCACCCATGGAAAAACAAACAGAAAGTGTAAGACAACCTCCTTAATCCCCACGGTTCAGTTATTTCAGTAGTGACACCGTGCTTCAGACCAGCAGATATATCTCCCCCAGTGTCAGCCTGTTTGAGCCCCTCTGTCTGTGCTGGTGTAAACAAACCATTATCTCTTTCCATGAATGGAGAGATGACAGTTCAGCTCCTGAGCTTCAGCTTCAACAACTGTGAGGCTGGAATTGCCAAAAAAAAAAATTGAACCCATAACTACTTCAGCCTTCGCTGTTGTGCTGTTTCTGATAACATTCAGTTTGAAGGCCACGGACTCTGTTATGTGCAAGCAGAAGGAATATTGTGAAGTGTCTCATTGTGCGTTGCCAGATAGAATGAGTCACTCACACTCTGAAAAAGCCATCTCCTTCTTTCTCTCCAGCGCTGCTCATGAAAAGCACAGCAGGCGCAGGCAAATAGGGAGGAGAGCCATGACTCACACCTCTGACATTAGCCAACTGAGCGAGCTGCATGCTGCTGGAAACACAGAGCTGTAAAGGAATGGAAAGGAAATGAGGGAATAAACTGGTGGGAATGGGAGTGTGTGCAGAGAGTTGACAGGGAAGGTTATTTGAGCGTTAAAGATGCCTGCATGCTGGTGGGCCGGTGGCTGACATGCACATTTGGATACTGATTGGATTTTCCTGCTGATTTACAATCTTGTGGTTGTAATCCTGGTCCTATTTTCAGCATATATTCCACTCTTAACTACAGCAGTCCAAGCTGCATCCCAACAAAAATTCTACTTGATTAGAGTTTTTTCTTACATTTTTAGCCTGCTGTGCTCTTTTCTTTCAATCACATACATCCCTGGGGCGGCTCGTTTTAGTCAGAAGTCAGAAAATCCCGAAACCACCTCTTAAGTTTTTATTGCCCGTGGGCACATACTTCACACGTCCTCCTGGAACAGCCGCTGGAAAAGTCTTTTTAAATAGCGCTCTGATTGGTCCAACAAGGGGCTTACTTTCCTGGCACACTTCCCCTCCTCATAGGAAGTGATGCGTAATGCTGCTGGTAGTGAGGAAAAATAAAGGCTCTTTGTTTCTGACGACAGCGTTTGGTTCCCCCCTGTTAGTTATAGATTCATAATATTGGTTCATGGTATAGTTATGGAGTTGATGTGAATGCTGATAATGATTGTTTTCAATTACAACAACAACGTCAGCTTGATATCAATTAAATTTTATTGCATGACTTTAAAGTTTGAATATCACTGGCAATAAGTGCGCTGGCGTATGCATGATGATGCATTACATGCCCCAGAATCACAACTGCGAAAGTGATGAATGCAGGGATTGAGTTGAGCAAATCATCTGGTGATAATAAAGTGTTCTGTTAGGCCAGACCACAGCTATTTTACAGCCATTCAAGTCAATAAATAGACCAGGGCTGCAGTTTTCTCTCTCCCTGTCTTTCCTCCTCTCCGTGTTGGTTTGTCTCTGCCAGCCTACACTGGTCTAACATAAGGCCTTACAGTATTTTATTCCAAAATATCCAAAAGGTCATTGAATATTTTCAGCAGGTGACCTTTTCCTGAGTTCGCTACACAGACATTGGTGCTGTGTGATTTCAGCCTGGAAAACAAAGGTCCATTTGACTTGTTACTGTACCAGACCTTACACACCCATTAGCATTTCTGTCATCTTTGACTTGGCACGACTGCTGCTGCACAGATTTTGATCTGCAGTTCATTTCGGCTCCAGACAGATTTGTTGAGCTCTGTTGAGTTTTTTTCCTACATTTTCTTTCAACCTTGGAAAAGTTTATTAATGCTGTTGTCTATAAAAGATGCCACATGTTTACATAGAGTATAACAACCCTGTATTTAAGGGAGTTTACAATTGAGATTGTATTTAAAAAATAAATTGCCTACCCTTTTTTATGGTGTTAGATTTAGAAACAGATTCAGAGAAGCTGTTGTTGAAGGCCATGGCATTGACAAGACCACTGTCATTACACAGCAGAGGTATTATTCTAATTACATAACTTACATGTAACTGTGTTAATTTTAAATTGCATGAAGTGTGTGTCCTCAAAGCTTTATCAAGCTGTTTCTCCTTCGTGGCTGCACCATCCATCTCTCTGATTCTACACCCAACTCTACCCAGGATTACCACTGTGTCTCAAACATATTGCTATTCCTAGAATGAGGATTGACCTGCCCAGCGTGCCAGGGGCACCTCCCAGCATCCCATAATAGGCCTGCAGTTGTTTTTTTTTTTTTCCTTTCCTGAACTGAGCAAGGCAAGTGACTCTGCCTGCTCCGGAGCAGCACAGGCCTCTCTTAGATGTCTGGCTCTATTTTAAAACTCGCCAACAACTGATGTGCGCACATGGAAATCAGAGTAAAGGACAAATGGAATTTTTAGGGCATGGCTGTGTTTCATTTTATTTGAGTTTCTATGTGATGATGTCATTGTGACATCTGATAAGCAAACACTTTTTTTTTCTAGTTTAAAAATAGCAGACTTGCCCCTGTATGATGGTGTTAAAGATAAAAGTCTACATTCCACTTGTTGCCTAGTATTTGTCAATGTTAGGCTAAGTACAGCACTTAAATTTACTAATATTTTACGAACAGTACAGAAATGATAACCCCTTATGTAAACATGTTGTCTAAAATTTGGTCAGACTGTGCCTTCATCCCTTGCCTCATGTTTTCCAGAATGTACAGATGGAGGAAGCGGGCAGCAGTCCCCATCCTGAGACCCCCAGCACGCTAACAGAGACAGAGACAGAGATGGAAGGCGGCCTGCTGGAAGTGGACCTGGACACCTACCAGACAACGCTGGAGGAGGTACTGACCTGGCTGCTGTCGGCCGAAGAAGACCTTCAGATTCAGGATGAAGTGTCGGACGATGTGGAGGAAGTCAAAGAGCAGTTTCACACACATGAGGTAGGAGGAAACCTGCAGGTTGGCTCAAGGCTTGCAGCAATAGAAACATGCATGCACATGTAGAAAGGGGTGCAGACAACTGTGTTATTTATTTAATTATGTTTACATATCTTGAGATTTCAAACACACAGCCCAAAACTGTCTAAAATCTTAAAAAGTAGAAGCTCCGTTAGTCTTTTCCTAAATGGAAATAGGAATGAGACATCATCTGGAGAGACCAGATCTTTTAAAGAGATAGTTTGGAATATTTTCAGTGGAGTCATATGAGGTACTTAGTGGTAGTCAGTATATTAGCTACAGTAGATGCCGGTCGGCATCTCCCAACTTAGGTGAAGGAGAGAGCAGCACCAGCATGGAAGCTAAGCAATGTACTGCTGTGGACAGGGTCAGCAACAAAAGGTGTTTCAGCCACTAAATTTAAAGTGTTTTCCAAACCAACTAATTTCCATAGTCAAAATCAGCGATTTTATCTTGCAGAAAACAGGAGTTGCTGGTCTATTGCTGCATCTGTTAGTTTGTGATATTGTGTGACTTTGGTGAGTGCAAACTAACCTTTTAAAATACAGAAGGCACGCGATAACACAAATAAACTAACCGCTCAGGGCAGCAGTAGAACAGCCACTCCCGTGTTCTGAGGTAAAATCACTGACTTTGCCTGAGGAGTTTTGTTGGTTTGGAGAGAGCGATATTTGGCTCATATAATGGTGGTTTCTTATCAGAAAAGGCTGTCTGATGGCAAGGTAACGCAGTGGAAATATTCCAAAATTTGGCATTAAACTGATATTGATTCTTTTTTTCAGTTGGACTTTTTTAGTGGCTAAAAAACTTTCGTTGCTAACCCTGTCCACAGCAGGTCATTGCATAGCTTCTGTGCTGGTACTCCTCTCTGTTTATCTTAACTGAAGTCGTGCTGACCAGCATCTACTGATGGTAATACACGGACTATTGATAAGTACCTCATCCAACCCTACATGAAATAATCCAAACTATCCTTTTAAGACAAATGATGACACACTTATGACGCGTATGTTATTTTTCTGACTTGCACACCAGTTTTTTGCATATGAACTCTCCTTCCATTGTTGAGACTGAAGACTGATAGCATCCCACAGATAAAGGCCTCCCATAACCAACAGTACATGCTCCGTACATGTTGGGAATGCCAGGAATTCTGCCGAGAACGGTGGCGCACAGCACCCCATGGTGCTCTGGCTCAGAGTTTACTTGCTTTCCTGAGAAGACATAGTTGCAGGGTTTGTGTCTGTGCATGTGTGTAAAGGGGCTTTGGCAGGATTCCCTTGGCTGCAATGTGAATATTAGTGAAGTCTAATGTCTGGAATCCAGGTCAAAGCAGAAAACTGGTAGTGCGACTGAGAGCAACAAGACCCAAAGCCTCTTTAACAGCCAGGCTTTTCAGGAGGTCTAAAAAAATCAATCCAGTTTTTTTCGGCCTTGTTGTTCACATACTTACTCCAGCTTCTCTAGCAAAGCCTCACCAAAAACAATGTGCTCAGAGGTGCAGACTAAAATGCTTACTCATCCAGAGAGCTCAGAGAAAACAGACAATAACTCAATTCATGGTCTTCATGTTGCTCACTACAATAACCAGCAAAAAGCAGCTCTTCTAAGGAGTTGAAAGCAACCAAAGTCCTTCAGAACTGCTCATGTGTTTCTCCTTGGAGCATTTTCTCCTTACGCTTCTGTTTTGCAATTGGCCTCAGTTGGCTACTTGACAGAGTCTGCCCTTCAGATGGTGTTCACGGACTTGTCTGACTGTTGCTACAGCAACACTTGTGAATACACGGGTGCAGAGGTGATGCCCAGTGCGTCTGCAGGACGTTAACAAATGTTATACCAAGTGAAGTTCAAGGGTGGGAAGAGAAACATATCCAGATGTTAGTATGTGGGTGCCAAGTGCCAGCATGGAGCCTTTATATTATATAAGAAATGTTAGGCCTCCATGTTGGACTGAATCTAGTAATTGTAAGAGTAATGTGGTCATACACTGCCTTGCTTAACATACTGTATATAAAGATAGTGGGTATCTTTCTTAATTTTATTATCCTGTAATTTATCCCAGGGTTGTTTTTTCACACACAGAGTCAAAAAGTTACAGTAAATTTTTCATCATAACTGTTTACCCCTTCTCCCCCAAAAGGCCTTTATGATGGAGCTGACAGCGCACCAGAGCAGTGTGGGCAATGTGCTACAAGCAGGAAACCAACTTATTGCCCAGGGCAACCTGACAGAGGAGGAAGAAGATGAAATCCGAGAGCAGATGACGCTTCTCAACTCCCGTTGGGAGAGCCTCAGAGTGGCCAGCATGGACCGCCAGGCCAGGTAGATACACATGTATACAGTATACACCTGCGTTAGTCCTGTAGAGGTATTGCAGTACCTTTTGCTGTTGTTTATTTTGGGGTTTCTGCAGGGTCCTTAAAAGTTTAAAATCCAATAGTCTGAATTTTAGGCCTCAAAAGGAAAATAAACAGCTGATTGATTTACAGTGTAGGACTCGTCTTCGCTTGTTATTGTCAAATTACAGTGTTGCGCTTGTCTTACGCTCCTGCAGTGTTCCTGCAGCCTCCCTGAGCTTCCTAGAGTCTGGGGAGGATGGGGCAGGGGAAACAACTTGCTTCAACCATAGATGGTACATTGAATAGGATTTCAGCCTATTTAATATACTGTCTCTGCTCGCTGTTTGGACTGTAGTACTCATTTTTGGATGCACAATTGTTACATTTTGCTCTTTTAAATGTCTTAAATATGATTTTCACTGATATTAAAAATTATTTGGATTATGAGGTTTATGTTACTTTCATGAAGTTGTAATAACGTCAGTCTTTTAAATGTGTTTTTGGGAAAATTGAATTGATGTACTGATCAGTGTATTGTTACAGTGTGTATTGATCACACTGTAACAACTACAAAACAAAATCAACATGTAGCCAATAACCACTAATGCAAATGATGCAATCTGGTCAGAATGTATTAAAGCCCACCCAGCTAGATACATGCTCTACATTCGAAAGCACAAGAAGTAGAGTTCATTAAGAGATTCATTAATATTAATTTATAAAAGATTAATTAACATGCTTTTTGCCAGTACGGGCATGGAATAGGTCTTAAATTGCATTCATAATGGTCTTAAAAAGGTGTTTAAAATTCTAACTTGTTGAAACCTGCAGAAACCCTGTTATTTGCAAGTGGAAAATATCCTACGCTCTTTGATATTTATATAGGAAACTAGTGAAATTGTCTTATTTTTATTTATTTTATTTATTTATTTTTGAGAAAAAAGGGCTTTAAACTCAATAATTTAGTATTTATTATAGTGTGGTGCTCAGTGCCATCACATCATGAGGCACATATTGCCCAGTGCAGGTCATTGTTCTCTGTGTCACTGTTGACCTCAGATCTTTATGAGTTTTTCCTGTGAAGACTGTACAAGGCTGCAAGCTGTGTGAAGGTGACACCTGATAAGCCTCGAGCCCTCCAAGGTCTTAACAAGTCTGACGCTCAATCTGTGTTATCAAGGTTTATGATGCTTTAGACACACACACATACACACACACACAGAAGACAAGACAAGACACAGTTATTCATAAATCGTATTCATGACGGCCACTAGAGCATCTGTTGACCCTGATTTGAAAGTGTATTTGCTAGTGTGTGCAATGACTCATTGTCCGTGGAGTCTGTACACAGCATTGGCACTCATTATAGTGTTTGTGTTACTGTGAGTCAGTTAATTAACCAGCTAAACAGGCATTTTCACCTTAAAGTTACACGCCCACCTCACTGTCTTCCTGTCATTACCTTCCCCCTCTTCCTCTCCAGGCTCCATGAAGTCCTGATGGATCTTCAGCAGCAGCAGCTACAACAGCTTTCTGATTGGCTGACGCAGACAGAGGAACGAATCAGAAAAATAGAGACAGAACCAGCAGCTAAAGACCTGGAGCTCTACAAAGAACAGATAGAGCAGCACAAAGTAAATGTTTCCCCTTCTGTGCTTTTGCTTGCATGAATCTATTCAATGAAGAATAGGTAATTTACAATATTTAAAGATGCATGCTTTTTCAGGTTTATCCAAATGTGATGTGATACATAACATATGTGTATGAATTTAACCTGTTGTCAGAGTCTCACTGCACTACTCTTGTCCTGACACTGACAAGTCTTGTGATCACATTGTCACATGTTTGATCCTGCACTTTCATGACTCGTGTCCTGTCTCCCTGCTGTCACCATGAAGCTGAGTAGCTTCTCTGCCAACTCTGTTAATGGGTGATATGTGACCGTGCTGAATTCACTGTTTGTATTCCTGTTCAGGAGCTTCAGAACGACCTGGAGGCGGAGCAGGTGAAGGTCAACTCTCTAACACACATGGTGGTCGTGGTGGATGAGAACAGCGGTGAAAGCGCCACTGCTGCCCTTGAGGAGCAACTACAAGTAAGTTGTCAGCCTGATATTGCTACTACCATATATATACATTTATATATATGTATATATATGTATGTATGTATGTATGTATGTATGTATATATATATATATATATATATATATATATGTATAGCATACAGTATACACTGTATTCAGAATATTTTCACAGTTTTACTTTGCTGTCAGACGGCATTTTCTGACAGGAAATTGCTGATATATAAGCAAAATATTGCTCTCTATCACTCAACCAGACTCCTTTTGCAAAAATACTAATTTTACCTCGTGGTCTGCCACTGCTTCAGTCTTTTAGTTTGTTTGTGTTATTGTGTGACTTTAGTGAATCCAACCTAACTATTTGAAACACTGAAGTCATACAGTGACGCAAACATAGTGACCTAGGTAGCAGTAGACTAGCAACTCCAGAGTTCTGCAAGCTAAAATGCGTGGTTTTGCCAATGGAGTCACTTTAGTTTGGAGAGAGTGGCCTATATAACAGACAGTGAGATAAAGTGGTGATAATATTCTGAACATAGATTGATGATGCTTTTTATTTTGCGATCCATTTTGCTGCTGTAACATTGCAAATTTCCCCGTTGTGGGACTAATAAAGGATTATTTTATCTTACCTCTCATCTAAATAACATTCACATTTGTATTAATGTTTGTCTCTCTCCTGCTTTCAAGTCTTTGGGTGAGCGCTGGGCGGCTGTGTGCCGCTGGACAGAGGAGAGGTGGCACAAGCTGCAGGAAGTCTTCATGGTGTGGCAACAGCTTTTATCAGACCAGGTAATGAACCGTTACCTGTACATGCACAGGCACATACATGTACACTGTCTTTCTTCCCTCCCTTTGATTAAATAATCAGTTATAATGGGCCACTTGAATGCTCTCCACACTCACTGAGCTACATTGAGTTATGCAGAAAGCCTCACAATAACCCATCATTCATTTAAATCTTCAGAACGGCCTGGGTTTTGTAAAGAAATGTCACTGCCATGAAGGACAGAGTGTTAAGTCTTTAACTCCATGAAACTAATTTAAACCCTTTCATCGCACAGTAAATATTTCAGTCTTTCAGATCCACATTTAAAGAAACCTTTACATTGCAATTCTTATGTAATCCTGAACACACTGTTGATTGAGTTAGAAATGTGTCTGGTTTTGAATTTAGGTACTGACTTGTTTGCTGAGTTCCAAACTTAAAATGTTTTACCCATGTTAACCAGGCTAAAAGACACAAAGACTCTGTTTGTAATGTTGATTAAGTAATTTAAGTTAATGCTGTTTTCTCATCTCTTCTGTAGAGTTTGTTTAAAATGTGGCTAGCAGAAAAAGAGGAGGCCTTGGGTGAAGTACAGACCAGCAACTTTAAGGACCCAAGTGAAATGAATACTAATGTGCGCCGATTAGCAGTAAGTAGTCTGCCAAGTCTTTGTAGTTGGCATGCTGCTGCAACAGATACTTTAACAACTAATTACCTTTCATTTGTGAACTTTCATGCTAAGGTTTCCATGTTTAGTGCAGGCTTTGATATATTTTTTTTGTGATTCAATCTTGTAGATTTTAAAAGAAGACATGGAAAAGAAGAGGAGGACTCTTGACCAGCTGTCTGATGCAGGACAGGATGTGATATCGCTGCTGCGGAACCCTGAGGCGGGAGCCAAGATCGAGGCCGAAACAGAAGAGCTGGCGCATAGATGGGACAACCTGGTGCAGAAGCTGGAGGATTGCTCCTTCCAGGTGTGTGTGTGTTTTCGTCCATTCTTTGCAACACAACTTTATACAAAAGACTAATTTTGAGAAACGTTTGAGTGCTGCTTGACTGGAGATGAATGGAATTTGTGGCTGAGATAACTAAGAGTCGTAGAAGTTACTGACGGAGGTGACAAGGCTTTAAGCAGAATGCCAGAAAAGGAGCATAGGTGTCATGTTTCCATTATTGCTGGAGTTAGAGTCAATACCTGACTGACTAACACCAGAGCCATTTGACCTGGAAATGGATGTCAACCGGAACCTTTCCCACTGATGACAAAAGCCAGCTGTTAGTGGATGTTATTAAGTTTTTTGCCCACTTTAAGATTTGCTTTACTGTACTTAACAAATGTCACAGTAAGTAGCACTCCTGTGGAGAGATATAAAGATCAATAAGTGTGGTTGATTTCTGTCCTTTTCTCACTGCTGTTCTAACTCACTGTTAAGGTAATGGAAGCTGTGACGGACGCTGGGATGACTCAGGTGGAAGAACAGGTCGTTGTGGATACAGTTGCTGTAGCTGCGGCTGCTTCGATCGCTGACCCCGAGTTGGCCCCACCTGCTCCCCCTAAGAAACGACTGGTGGAGACAGACGCAGAAGTCAGACGAATGTAAAAACTGGAACACACATGAGCAGACTTTTTCCTCCCTTGCATGAAAAGTGTAAGATATAAACATAAAAACACACACTAACACACACACTGTGTTCTGCAGGTTTGAAAATAAGCTTTCTGACCTCTTGAGCTGGATTAAAACATGGAAGATGTCAGCTCAGGCGCTGGCCTCCTCACACCCTGAGACTACACCTGACGCACCAGACCCGCAAGAGAAACTAAAGGTAAACCTCCCAAATTAAAAGCAAACAATTTCAACTTCAAGTTAAAGCATTTGAAAATCACACCTTAAATGTGTTTTGATCAACCACTGTAGGGTTTGGAGCTGGATCTCACGGCAAAGGAAGCCACAATTAGTCAAGTGATCCAGGAAGGACGGGACTTGATGGACCAGCTGGAGAGAGGTATGAAGGAGAGAGGAGATTGTCCTTGCTCATTGACACTGAAATGGTGCATTATTATACACAATATCAGGACTCACGACTATTGGCTCTAACAGAAATCTTCCATTTCCCTGTTAAATTCTGTTCGTCCCATAAGATTTTACTACTTTTCCACAGCTGCTTGGTATTTTCTGGGTATTTACAAGCCAAAATTTTTTATTGTCATTTGGTTTAAGATGCCAGCAATCGGAACGTGGGTTTGTGTATGTGTGTGTGTGTGTTAGTGGACAGAGTGGTAAAAATCTGTCAGCCTGCAGGGTTGCTGACTTCATATAACAGCTCAATGAAATGAAGAGGCACTCAGGATTTTTATGTGTTTACACTGTTCTGGAGGCAGTGAAGGGTAGTGGAGCAGCACTGCTAACTTGGAGTAGATTTGCTAAACACTAAACTTTCCATTGAACTCAACTTGTTTTATTCCCTCATATCTGCTGTTCTCTCATTCGTTTTGTCTGTTTTCCAATTTTTTATCCACTTGTGTTCTTTTTTCTCGCTTGGGTTTCTTTCTCCCACCAAAAGCTCACAGCACAGCCTGTTACACATTTAGTCTGTAAGGCTGGGTTGTGCTAACAGGAATTGATTTTAAAACCCGATTAAAACATGGTTTAACTTTAAATTATGCTGCACCAAACATTTAAACTAGCTTAAAATTCAGAAAGGATAATGTTTATTTTTTTTACTCTAAAACTAGATTAGATTGACTTCTGTTGCACCAAAACTCTGTTGCACATCATTTGATATGAGACTTTATATGTGTTGGCTTCTGTGTCTCTCTCTGTAGAGGGAGTGTGCATGGACTCGGTGAGGGCAGACATAGACCTGATCCAAACTGAGTGGGATGTTTGTGCGAGGGAGCTGCAGGCAGCCAAAGAACGAGTCCACACTCAGAGCCGGGTCAGAGCGGTGTCTGCAGAGCTGGCAGACCTGGACCAAGCCTTAGAGGAACAGGACCGGTGGCTGGACTCGGCCTCGGCTGTAGAAAAGTGTAATGAAGCTGAGCTCAAAAAGCTGAGTGGAGAATGTCAGGTAAGAGTCATTGTCTCTGTCTGCAGTCATCCTCATTTGAATTTCACCCCAAACCCTTCTAAGTTCAGTTGCAGTTGTTTCATAAATGTTTTAGTTTTTACAGCAGAGATGAAACACTCTATAAGACTGCCATAAGTCATAACAATCGTAAGAACAATGCAGTAAAGACAAAATAAGTTACAAAGTGCTGCAAATGATTCCAAAGTCAGCGAAAAGCGTACAGAGTAAGACAGATGAGACCCTTTCTGGTGTTTTCTGAAGTGTGGAGTTCAGAATTTGAAACTAATTCACTTTGAGCAGGGAGGGAAAGCCTGTCACTGTAAAGTATGACTCCATCCAGTAACCTGTGAGTTTCTCATTCAAGTAACTTATTGTAGCAGGGCCCTCATTTTTACAGAAAAAAAACAAAACAAAAAAAACTTTAGTTCTTTAAGATGACACTTATTGGATATTTTTAAACCTGGGCTCTACTTTCTTTACATATTTTGCTGTTTAAATGACTCATAGGTACAAAAAGTTTTAGAATGGGTTCAGCTGCAAAACAGGCTGCAACGACTGCAAAGTAATCCTTGGGAGCAAATGCGCCTGTAAAAGTATGTCCATTTAAAGTGCTTGTTTTTGCCACTGACATGTTCAGATTGTTATTCTGGGTGTCTGACAACATTATGGATTGGATCCCAACAAAGAGACCTTTTCAGACAGCCCTTGCTGACTGAACTGAAGGCATTATATCACTCTCTTCAAAGCCATCAGACTTGTTGGACAAAAACAGTGATTTTACTAGTATTTTACTAGTAATTTTACTATGCAGAGCACAGGGGTGGTCGGTCTTCTGCTCCCTAGATCAGTTAGTTGGGATCTAAACTAACACATTATGTCATGACACAAACAAACTTTTACTTACAATTAAAAGTAACACACATATGATAACTCTTCATTTTACACAAATTAGTGAACTTTTGTCTTTGTCTTGTGTTTTTCAGTCCCGACTCGTCCAGGTCACTGCCTTGAGCCCACGATTAGAGCAACTTTCTGCAGAGGCGGGGTCACTGGGAGCCATGCCCTCTCTGAAAGACAACATGGTGGTGGTATCAGCACATCACGCCTCCACACTGCAGCGGCTACAGAGCAGAGAGCAGGAGGTCAACAAAGGTACTTTTGCTGAACTATATCAGAATAATTAGTTCAATCAGTGCAGAGGAAACCTGCTCCAAACTTTGAGCACACTCCTCTGCATTAACAGCACCATATGCTTTTTAGGGAGCCTGACAGCCTGGAGTCATCCTTCTCTTTCAGAGAGCTGCAGGGCAGGAGATTTAAGTCTTCCTCAAAACAAAGACCCATTTCTCTCTCCCTGCTCTTGGCTCAAAGCTTTCAGGTTTATAGACTGAAAGAGTGATAGCTAAGATCAGCGGAGCTCAGTCCCACAGGGGTTGTGTAAATTTGACATCAGTTTTTATTTGAATCCTTGGCCAGCAGCAAGTAATAGATGATGCCCTTATATGGCCTCCAAAAGCTCACAGATGCGTGCGTGTATAAGCGAGCGATTGAGTGTAAGATCATACCTCAGAGCCAGCTCCATCTCTACCTGAGGACGTGACTTGGACCTGGAGCAGTCCCGAAAATCAGTCACTGTTTTACCTCTGGAATTTACGTGCGCTCCTCTCGGCCAAAAACGTGTGCGCAAAGGGAGACTCGAATGCTCTTCTCCGCTCCTGACTATAGGTGTGTGTGAGTGTATGTGTGCGCGTGTCTGTCTTCTTGGGCTTTTATGACTGCAAGGATTTGGATGAGAGCCAAGGAAAACCATTTTGTTTCTGCTTGAGGGCAGTTTGCCTCTCGCCGGGGCCTCTCTCTGTCTCTCTCCCCCCTCACCCAGTTACGCTGTATCTCTGCTCTCTGTGTATATAAACATAGCCAGGTTATGTAAGCATTAAATCACCTGGTAATTAAAACACTGACAGAGAAAGAGAGGAGAAGGGAGACAGTCGAGGAGAGGAAAAGGAGCGGAAAGAAATGCAACCATGCACTATAAATGAGGTTTGAAGTACTCACAGATGAGCATTACCTATCTTTAGTTATTCATTTAATCACCTTTGCAATAGGGATTGATAGCAGGTTAGTGATTTTATAGTGTGGTTTTAAAATTCATCTGGCATGACTGACATGTATGAGTCAGTTAAAAGACCACAATCAAATTTATTTTGAGAAACTAGCTGTCAAACATCTGGGATCCTCAGCAGCATGGACAGATGCTTTGGGAAATCCCAAACCAGCTCGCTGCCCCCTTGTGGCTGAAAACCTGATGCTGAAGTCCTGTTGCAGAAGTTTTGTTACCTTAATTTTAATATACTGTTTTTTTCTCCCCCATTTCCCACACATCACCCCCTCCTACTTGTCTTATTCCAGCTCTGGCCAGCCTTGAGGCCAACCAGATGGTACCGAGCCTGGTAGAGGGTCTGGAAGCCAGACTGGCCACTCTGAGGGAAGGAATGGTAGACATCCCAACTGCTGAGGGCGCAGTGGAACGGGCACAGGTGAGCAGTGCATCATCTTTTTTTTTTTCAAGACTTTCAGGATATTTATTGATTTTTGAGGATCAAACAATTATAAATAAAAGTGTGTAGCAGAAAGACATACCCTCTTTTCCAACTTTCACTTAAACTCAACATAGAACACATTCTCCACACTTACCAAATAGCTCATAGCTTCTAATGAGATATGTTCCATAGTGCTCCGAATCCATACAAAACTGTAGGGACAGTGTCTGAAATCCACTGAAGAACACATTTCCTTGCAATAAAAGGAAGCAGATTAAGTGAAGACGGGTGCTGCTGACTGTATTCCAAGAATGCAGAACATAAGTTCAAGAGTGATTTCTTTTTCAAAAATATCAATTTCTTTACAAACTTTGACCCAGAAGTTACTAATATGAGGGCGGTCAAAGATACAATGGAAATATGAATCTCCAGAAGTTTTAGAGAAGAGACCCGATTCAAGCCACACACTTGTTATTCATATCCATTATTATTATAGTTTCATGGTGTCAAGATTTTAAATAACCTTTTCTACAGCTGAAAGAGAGAGCCCTGGGGTGCAACTTCATAGTATCAAGTGATAGAGCTGCATATTTGCAAGTATCTGAAAAGGTTATTCTGAGGAAGTTTCGACTTCTCTCACAGTCCATCATCTTGATAAATTAAGTCACAGCTTTCTCTGACAACCATGAGTGAAAACTTAAGTGAACTGTCCACCAAACTTCATTTAAAAATGTGAAACACACATATTCTGATAACTACTAGACGGACGGATAACCAGGAACCAGAAACATTTGCTCCCAGGTGATCATCTCCCAAAGTCTCATAAATTGTTTGATTGTATAATCTTATTTATTTTAAGACACCTTGTCATTGTGGTCATACAGCAAAATTTTGTTTTGTAGCTCTCAGACACCTGCTGCAATAGAAAACAAGATACAAGATAAAAGATAAGGTGACAAGTGACACAAAAGCAAAAAAGATTAACAAATGAGGCGAGTTAAGAGATAAATTAACAAGATAAATAAGATGAGGCAGCAACCAGCAGCAGTGCAAACAGTATGTACTGTAAAAGAGGCATTTGGATCAGGTAGTCAGGTTCTTTCAAAGGGCCACTTTAGGATGTCTCTATGATATAGTTTTTCATTTATTCTAATTACTCCAAGATTTTTACTCAACCTTTGCATTTTTATTATTGACATTTCTATTTATTATTTTAAAATCCTAAGAGGATCGCGTTAGCAGTTTGAGTAAACCCATACTTCGGTAGCTCTTACATTTGATAGCTAGCTGGCAACAAGTACTGTTCACTGTTTTTGTAGAATGTTGAACTAAAAGCTGCAAAGGAGTCAGGATGCTTGTGAAACTGTAATGTTGTGGTGGTGAAGGCTTGCAGTGTGCGGATAAAACTTGGTCACAGGAAGCCAGCTACATGGAATATTAGGTGGCCACATAGTAACTTTGTTGGCTACACGCCATAGGCCATAGTTAATGTTGAACCCTGAAAGGAACTACAGACACAACTGTATAGTCATGTGCTATAAAAAAATGACCATTAGTTATTTTGAATAGTTGTCATTGTGGTTTATCTGGCGATTGTATCTGATAACATTTGTGCCCTGTGACGTCTAAGCTCAAAGGATTTAATTCTCAACAGCTGCTTTGTTTGTGTCTGTGTCTCTGTGCTTATATGTATATCAGAGTGAGTGTTAATCTCTGTCTCTTGTCAGTTTTTCTTTTCCAGCACACAATAGCCCTCTTTATCAGCCAGTCACTCACCTCTGCACTGTATCAAACCTCTGTGTAGGAGGAAAAGGGTGTGTGAGAGAGAGAGTGTGTGTGTTTTGGTATGTAGTTTTGTGATGTACGTGTTGTTGTGTTTTGTGTGTGTTACTGTGTGTGTTTCCCTCCTCCTCCATCCTCCAGTGGAATGTGGCTCAGTCTGAGCTCTTGT
Source organism: Lutjanus campechanus (assembly GCA_027495735.1). NCBI lineage: Eukaryota > Metazoa > Chordata > Actinopteri > Lutjaniformes > Lutjanidae > Lutjanus > Lutjanus campechanus. The sequence continues at coordinate 1,834,818 of JAJHUR010140512.1, read as the reverse complement.
TATCGTGTCAGATAGGGCATGGTGCCGGGGAGGGGGCGGGGACTTGGCACATTCTGGGCAGCGTGCCCATGCGTGCAGCATGGAGCTCCAAACAGCTCCGTGTGGAGCCGCTCAACCAGTCAGTCAGCCTGACAACCACCACATACAGTCCCATGGCAGCATCTCTGAATCCTATTAGCCTAATAATAGGAAGTGATAGTCATCTGATTGGCACATTATTGTTTTTTTCATGTTTAAATCGAGTCATCTTTCACTGCACGTATGTGAATTGCTTGGGAATTTGTTTGTTAATCTTTTTTTATTTTTTTATTTTATTTTTTTAAATTTATTTTATTTTAGAGAGGACAGTGCACATTCATCATACATTTCTGTAGATGTACCGGTGTTAGCCAAAGGCTAGTTTCCAACCGTAGTCCTCCGGCATGATGTTAAAAGCCATTAAGACACAAATCATAAAACTGTGATAGCAGTTTAATCACCAGTGTGTTAACTGTGTTCAAGGACAACACATTGTTTTCTCTGTACAAACACTACTTTGTGCTTCATTGTTGCCACATCATGACACATCATGTACTTTATGACATAATTAAACATATCTTGTGGAGATTTTGATTTTGACCACTATTAGCACTATGCTCCCAGAGCACAACTGTTTCTTGCAAACAGTTTCATAATATTTCACTGATTGACAACGGTAAAACAAACACATTTGTTAAGCTGCATTCATGTCTTGACGTCTTCATGAGTTATTGTAATTGGCCGTTTCCAACTTGTTGGTAGCATTCAGGTCATCATCCAAGTTGTAATTACAAGTGGGAAACTAACATTTCTTCAAGGATTCAACATATTTTACTTGACTCATGATGGCAAGTAAGTTGTTGCACAAGTGTCTGAAAACCAGACAAACAGGGATGTTTCTTGTCTGCCAAAGTCTTGTCATTCAACATAATTAATCCCAAACTGAATGTTTATAGTGTTAGTACACAGTATTTTTAACCCTCACACCACAACTGAGCAGTCAAACCTCAGTTTTGAATTGTCCAGTGGCATAGACACTCACAAGTGATAAACATTCATCAGGAATCTTTCCCATCTTAACCATCCTACATGTATGACATGACAGCAGCATAAGGATACACACGCTGTTTTGGTGAGGAACACATAACTGTGTTTGTTTACAAGAAAGTTCACAGGGTATTTGTATCAAATTTTAAATTAAATATTGTTGGAATTAAAATATTTTTGCAGGGGTTTATAGTATGTGTGGGACACAATTTCAAATGTCTTGGGGAAAACTTGGGATCTGATGGGAGAAATCCCAAGTTGGCAAACTTTTAGATTCTGTATTTTAAAATGGACACGACGGCCACAAATATTTACTGAACTTTTTTCTTCAATAGTGAAATCTCAGTCAGTCAGTAGGAGATTAGAGACCTCTTCTTCTCTCCAAGGAGATAACTTATGTTGTTGTTAGGGCCTAATTTTCTCATGGTAGATTCTTTTACAGCCAATAAAAGTAACCATGGTTGCCTGTTACTTACACACACAGCTTGGGCATGACATTTTAACCCTGAACTCTTGTTCACCTCAGGGCCTGTGTCTAGAGATCGAGCAAACACAACAAGCCTCCGATCCTGCAGAACTACAAAGATGGAGTCAACTGTCCTCCAAGGCGCGTGAGGAACTGGGCACACTGCAGTGCATCCTGGGTAGCATGAAGGACAATCGGGTAGAGTTGCTTTAATTGTTACTATTATAGAAAACCTGCAAATGTAAATGTTGTCTTCAATGTTTAAAATATGAATGTTGTTTATTGAATGTTTTTGATACATTGGTTTAGGTGCGTTTGGTGGAAGTGGAACGTTGGTTGGATGCGGTACAGGAGCTATTGTCTCGTGATGCCACGGGGTTGGGCGACAAGGAGAATCTACAGGAAGAGCTTAACCAGTGCAAGGTTAGGGGACAATGCAAAAATGATTACATTGGCTGGTATATTGTGTTATTTGTTGTTTGAATTATTGATTTTTTTTTTAAAGGAAGTAGCTGTGTGATAAGCGGGATAATGTGCAGTGAGCAGGTCATTATTGCAAAATAAACCCAGATGGGGTGGTGCAGGACACCACCGTGATGTGGAAGGGTTTTGAATCACTCTGGCCTGCTCATTGTACATTATCCCTCACATATTACAGATGATTTTGACACTATAATGACAAAGACAAAGGTGCATGACTTTAGTACTTACTATAGTTACTCTTACTGTTGTAATTTTGAAGACTGCAGTCAGACAATATTGATTTAGTATTTTTTCACTTTCCTGAATGGAGTTTTACTGAACCGGGTTTTAAAATCTGCATGATTCTTTATCTTTCTTTGTTTGTTTCTCTTCCTTCTAACAAGGAGCATGTGAATGAGATGGAGTCAGTGGAAGGTTCATTGAAGCAGATGGGAGAGAATGTGAGCGCTATACAGGCGGCTGCAGTCCCAGGACTGGTCAAGTGGGGGCAGGATAAGTTGGACGAATGCCGGGGCAGATGGGACACTCTCAGCAAACAGGTGAGGGAAAAAGTTTTCTGTCTTATGTCCTGCAATTCATGTATACCAGAAATATGGCCTCTTGTTTTATGTGTATGTGTACCTGTATTCATCTACAAGGTTTACAGCTTTACTGTTTGTTCCACTTGCAAACCTTATGTCCAACGCTTCCCTCCAGCTGCTGAGCCATCAGGAGCGTGTGGCAGAGAGTCGGGAGAGGCAGGTGAATCTGAGGAAAGACTTGGCGGAGATGCAGGAGTGGATGGCCCAGGTCGATGAGGAGTTTCTCATGAGAGACTTTGAATACAAGAGTCCTGAGGAGCTGGAAGCATCGCTGGAGGAGATGAAGGTGACTTAAAATCAAACATTTGGGCAAATATGGTGATTTGCAAAGTGACTTTGACTGAGTGTTTCATATCCATGTGGGTCTAAATCTGTTCTTCTGATGTTGCTGTTGTCTTCTCACAGAGGGCTAAAGAGGATGTGCTACAGAAGGAGGTGAAGGTAAAGATCCTGAAAGACAGCATCAACTTGCTGGTGTCCAGAACATCGCCCCCTGGTGGAGGCAGTGGCCAGGAGCTGACCTCAGAGCTAGAGGGGGTACTTGCCAACTACCACAAGCTCTGTGACCGCTTCAAGAGCAAGTGTCACACTTTGGAGGTAATGTGTTGGAAAAGGTTAAAAAATAAAGTTTTTGCTTGTTTGTTTGTGAATAACAATATTGTTAGTTTGCCGAAAGACCTGCATTGGCTTAAGTTAAAAGGAAAGAAAGTTTTGAGTTTAAGGTCCTGGTATAAAAAGCTGCTGTGCCACGCATTCACATAAATATAATTCAAATTTTATGCATGAGTGGCCCAATTCGTCCATTAACTTGCTACTCCCATGGTTCACTAATGGAATGACATGTTGGTTAATGCAATGTGTCATTTCGTGGCTCCTTTTTGTTAATTTTCATGCGAAGAACGAGAGAAGCTGGAAGGGCACTGGTGATTCTGGTTTCCAGAGCTAATCTGTGAGTGTAAAGTCATAGTTTGGGGCACTGTTCTTGATTATCATCCCCCAGACTGTGCAGGGTAAAGGTCACACACATCACTGAGTTGTGCTTATGCTCATGTATACTCTTTGCCTGAAGTCCATTAGTCACCATTAGACTTTGTCCTCCGAGTTTTGCAGTTTAATTTGAGTTTATTCTAGGAGTTTTTTGTTTTGTAAAAATGCCCCACAGTGAAGTGTTTATTCATATTGTCTTTTAAGGTTGTAAACGAGGGCATAGTTAATAGAGCTGTCACTTTATGTCAGCGTAATTTATGTTTCTCTGGTTGTGCAGCTGTATTTAAATGTTTTTGACTGTGAGTTTGCGTGTGTGTGTTGGGCTATGCTTTGCTCTGTAGGAGGTTTGGTCCTGCTGGATGGAGTTGCTTCAGTATCTAGATATGGAGCAGAGTTGGCTCAACACTCTGGGGGAGAAGGTCCAAGCTACTGAAAACCTACCAGAGAGCACTGAGGCCGTCAGTGAAGCTCTGGAGGTACAATTTAATTCATCTGACTTCTCAAACTTGACTGTTTTCTTCTTCTTTTTCTTTCCTTTTAATTTTCTCGATCTTTTGACTTTTATTAATTTATTAATATTCATCATTCCTCTTACTCACCCACAGTCACAATCATAATGGATGCCTTGCCACATGTGCTGGTCTGTCTGTGTTGGTCTGAAATTACATTTTTTCTTTACATCGTCTAACAGTTAGTTTTTCTTTACATGTCAAATATTTTTTCCATCCCATATGTGATTGCAAGACACTTCATATACCAAACATCAAAAATATACAATGTTATTTAATATAACTATGACAAGACATCTTCTGGTAATACATAATGAAAATCCCCCAAAATAAATAAAAAATTATTTTGGTGGCTTGTGGCTGTCTAAAGCACCGCCATGAGGCAAGTAGTTCAAATTGTTGGTACAACAGATGAGATGGATCACTTATTAAGTCAAGTGCTGTCTTTGTGACATTCAGTACATTCCTGTTGCTTAGTTGCTTAGTTCTTACTTAGTCTTACTTGTTGTACAAATGAGTTACTTCATGAATATATAAACAATGAACTGTTTAGTTCGTCAGACCAGCCATGCATCTCTGTATATGTTTAGAGTTGTTTTATCTTATACTTAACCTGTACCTACATTGCATTTGAGAGCTGCTTTATGCAATAGTCACCCAATGATTTAGTCAGCTAAGACTCATAAAATGTGTCCATTTGTCTGAGACTCTGTTAGTAGAAAAAATAGTAAATTTCATAAACCAAACCATCCATTTAATGTTCTCTCTCAGTTAATAACCTTATTGTCCTCATTGTCTTTGACTTTGTCTTCCAAATATCTCCTGCTTTGTCTTGCTCTGTTGCTATATCTGTAGACTGCCTGCAGCACCACTGTCAAACTCACTTTAATCACAGTGCAGCTTCTGTAACATTGCATAGTGATGAAGGAAATTGAAGACCCTTGAAGACAACCCCTCTCCTCTTTGTCCTTATGTGTTTTTAGCGATTTTTTTCCCCCCTCTCTCTCTCCCTCTCCATTACTCTAAACCTCTCTCTCGCAACCCTCACCCTTCCCATTCTCCCAGTTTCTTAATCAGACTCACCCCTCTGGAGGGATGGTGCTGTCTCTCTCTGTCTCCCTCTCTGTCCATTACCTCTGGGAAGGAAAAGCATATTTAATGACCCCACGTTAACAATGACTGTTGGGTCCAAACAAGTGCCGTCACTCGACAAGCTTCTCTCTCACTCTCTCATTTCTCGTTCAGTTATCATCTTTTTTCAGTTTGCCTCCATCTGACACACCCAACGCAGCAATTTCTGCATCTGCACTCCATCTGTCTGCTCAGCTACTTTCTCAATCTTTCACACACATACACACACACATGAGTTTTTTTCTAATTTTCTGGACTTCTTTTTCTTTCTGCTGTTCTTTGGTTTCTAGCTTTGGTCAATGTTTTATTTTCATTTTTGCTCTTTTTTCAAGTTTCAGTGGCAAATTTTTGGAATTGTGAAGTGGGTCATCTTTCTTGATCTTTGTTGTGGCTTTTTTATTGCCTCCTCACACTCACTTCTTTTCCTCCGCTTTTGCTTGATTTTTCTGATTCTTAACTCATAGACTTACCCTTCTCTCCATCTCTCCGTTCACCACCAGTCTTTGGAGAGTGCGCTTCGGCACCCCGGGGACAACCGGACACAAATCAGAGAGCTGGGTCAGACGCTGATAGATGGGGGCATACTGGACGAACTCATTAGCGAAAAACTAGAGGCCTTCAATTCCCGTTACGAACAGCTCAACCACCAGGTCAGGACCTTGTCTTTGTGTGAAAGCAAATGTGGGATGCGTGTGATTGGTGCTGTAGGAAAAAGGCATTCATTATGTGTTATGTTTGGATTTGTTTTAGTAAATTAAGACCTTTGTATCATCTTTTACTGTTGGAATTTGTATTTGATTATCTTCTTTGCAAATATTACATTGTGTCTTTTTCTCCAAACACAGCCATAGGCAGTCACCAGTTAATGTTTAAAGATGCTGATAATGTTAACACTTTTATGTATAATGTTCAGATTTTTTGAAGTGAGGTTGTATGGGGTACTTATCTATAGTTAGTGTATCACCTGCGGTAGATTTTAGGCAGCACACCCCCAGATCCCCAGGAGAAGCAGCAGGAGGTATCAGAAGCTAAGCAATTTACTGCTGTGGACAGGATCAGCAGCAAAATGTATTTTAGCCACCTAAAAAAATGAATATCAGTTGTATTCTATATTTTAAATATTTTTATGCCTTTACTTTGCCATCAGACAGACTTTTCTGACAGGAATACCACGTGTGATATAATTTTTTAAGGTGGTCCTTTTTTATATGCTGACTAGGGATAAGTACGTCATATAACCCCACTTCAAAAAATCCAAACTAACCCTTAAATAATTCAATAGTCCAACTATCATTCAGTCTTTTCAATCGACAATTTGGGATATGAACTCACCCCTAGTTGCATAAATCTGTAATATCAGAATATTGACATCCGTGACTGTGAAACGTTCAAACTCATGACTTGATGTCCTCCAGGCGGTGAACAGGCAGATCAGCCTTGAGCAACAGCTGCAGACTCTGAAGGAGAACGAACAGGCGCTCCAAACGCTGCAGGAGTCTCTGAGCCAGCTGGACCACACACTGACCTCCTACCTCACTGACCGCATCGACGCCTTCCAGCTCCCACAAGAGGCGCAGGTACTGCACACGTGTGCACAAAAACACACAAACTCACACCCAGAGAGGTCACCAGACAAGATGTGAGACATCCAAACTTGATGGCTCTTAATTCATGCAGTATCATCTCATTTGTCTGAAGGCTCTCCCTTCATCTGGAAGCCTTTGGAACAGAATTAAAATATTGTCTGTATGAGTGTTCATGTACTCATGGGGCATGTGTTCATTTCCACTCTGCCTTCAGACCATCGGGGCAGAGATCGCAGCCCACGAGGTGACAGTAGAAGAGATGAGGAGGAGGAACGTGGCCAACTTGCCTCCCCCCACCACGGATGGTAAAGCTGCTCGAGGTGGGACCATGCTGGACCAGCTACAGGTAACACTGCCTCCTACTGGAGAACGTTAGGAACTGCAGGAACTGATGTCAAGACTGGTTTCTCCTCCTGACGCCATAATCATGACATTAAAATAAATCCTGGAAACACTTAAACAGATTTTTCTTCTGTGGAGCATTGATAATATGTGTCAGACTTTATTTATACTTGATTAAGGCTTATGTAGTTGCTTAATAGTTTCAAGATCCTCATAAACATGTCTTATATTGCCATTATGTTTTTGTTTTTCACATTTTAAAGAGCGGAAAAATACTAAATCATGGCCACATGATAAAAGAAGTGTGTGTGTGTGTGTGTGTGTGTGTGTGCGTGTGTTAACTGTGTAGCTTTTTATAACTCTTTTATAACTTCTCCCTTCACCCACTGCAGAGGAAACTGAGGGAGATCTCTACAAAGTACCAACTGTTCCAGAAGCCAGCTAACTTTGAGCAGCGCATGCTGGACTGTAAGAGGGTGCTGGATGGTGCCAAGGCTGAGCTGCATATTCTTGATGTCGGGGATGTGGACCCGGAAAAAATCCAGTCCCACCTCACTGGTTGCATGGTGAGAGCTACAACTTTTTCAGTCTCTCTTTTACACAGATGGCTTATCTGTTGCTTTTTGGCTGAACTGTTCTGTGCGCACGTGTGTGTACATAGAACAGTTCCTGCAATAAGCAACAGACATCATGATAATTAAGATGTCAAATTTTTTAAGGCAGTAGTTCCTGAAGGATTAAAAAAAGAAAATCCTTTTAAAACCATCCTTCAAAGCAAAGTTTTCAACGTTCATACAGTTGCTGAATGGTGGTGAGCATTAGTGTCTTGATCTTCCTTTTTCCAGTTCCATTTTCTCATTTTTAATTTTATGACTTTCCTGGTTTAAATGGGTGTATTGTTACTCTTGTTGTAATTTTACAAAGTTTTAATTGAATTCTTTGATTATTTTTTAAATAAACATTTCATGACTAATATAGTTGTCAAATTTTATCTGACATTTGTAAATAAAAATAAATCTCTACAGGGTGTTAAGAGTGATTACATGTGTTCTTGAGGCTATTATGCATGGACATGAATATACGTGTTTGCAGTTTGAAAACCAGTGTTTTTAGGATATATAGCATACATACCAATGTCTGCCAACTTATATATTAATGCAGACACAAACAGTGTATCAAAAATATATTTCACGTTCACTCATAGGCTCATTTTCCTTTTTTTAAAATTATTTTTAGAAACTTTACAAGTTGCTGAGTGAGGTGAAGCTGGAGGTGGAGACAGTGATAAAGACAGGTCGACAGATTGTCCAGAAACAGCAGACGGAGAACCCCAAGGCCATGGACGAACAGCTCACTGCTCTCAAACTGCTCTACAATGACCTGGGGGCACAGGTAACTTATTTTTTGGGAATTCTTAAAGCAAGTGAATTCACCTTGTTCTACAACGCGGCATATTTTAGATTCTAAGTAACATTCAATATCCCTGTGGCCAGTTTAAGATCCCTCACTTTCCCTCTCTTTACAGGTAACGGAGGGCAAGCAGGACCTGGAAAAGGCATTGTCTCTGTCTCAGAAGTTCCAGAAGGAGAGCGCCGCCCTGCAGGAGTGGCTGACCACGAATGAGGCTTTGCTCCAGCAGAAGAACAGCTGTGGAGACATGCCAGCTGACATCGATGCTGAGATTGCATGGGCTAATGTGAGTAACTATTCAAATCTTTCATCAGGTCCCTTGAGCAGGACCAAACAAGTTTCTTATACATTATCTCTTTACATGATAGTACATTATATCATTAAAGTTTTTATCATTTTTATCATTTTTTTTGTTTTTATTTTGTTTCCTTTTTAATTTACTTTATTTATTTCTTCATCAAGTTTTTATTTAACTCTATATTATCAATATTGCTGTTAGATCTATTTTATTGTGTCAATTGTCCGCAGTTTTATTCCTTGTTTGTTTTCGTTATTTCATCTATAGTTTTTAATGTAATATACTCTACTACAGTTTAAAATTGTTCTTCTTGTTGTCTTTTTGTTGGCTTGTCAGTCATCTGTTCAGTGTTTTGAATTGAATTAATCTGTGTGAAAGGTGCCATACAAATAAAGCGATTGACTCTGCTTCTGGCCAGTAGGTGGAGCAGAAAGACAACGTGATGATCCTAATAACACCAAACTCTCTCTATCTAACTTTGAATATAGTTTGAAACAGTCTATTGTGAACGTTGAAAAGTTGAATATATACTGTATATATATTGACCTCCATCTTGGGGTTTGGGATGTAAATGCTGTTATTTTAAGGTCATTATATCTGTAATTCATGCCTTATTTTTGATGTGTTTAACAGTGTGTATGTGTGTATGCTGTACAATAAGTCAGAACAATAGCCGATATGACGTAAATTATTGAAACACAGGACATCACGTGAACCTGTTTAATGCACCATAAATTTCTTACCAGGGCCTGCTGAAGGAGTCGGAGCGTCGTAAGGCGGAGCTGTCAAGCCTGATGGAGACCAGCGCTGGTCTGCAGACTCTGGTGGAGGGCAGCGAGGCTCACCTGGAGGACAAACTTTGTGGCCTCAATGAAGCCTGGAGCCGCGTCCGCACCTGGACCGAGGACTGGCTCAGCGCTGTGCTGGTGAGTGCAAATATTTCATGCAGTAAGGCTGAATAAATAAAGGTTTGCTGTGTTGTTGTTTATTTAATGTTCTCTGAGTAAGTAGTTTCTCCCACCTGCTTTAAGTTTTTTTATAGTTATATGCTTAAATAAGACTTTTTACTTGCATCATTTGCAAGTGAACAAAGGCTACCCTTGAGGGGATAAAGGTATTGTTATTTTTTTCCTTTTTTGTCTTACCTGCCTTTTAGCATGGAATTTGTCTGGGTAATTCTTTCAATTATTACTGCATTTTTAAGACATATCAAATGAGATGGAATAATTTAAGCACATGTTTGATGAGTTTTGACATTTTAAAAAGTTAATTGAATTTGAAAGTTGTTTTGCACAGCCTTGAAAAGATTAAAAAGGCATTACAAGGTTATTTTGTTGAATGTTTTACAACTCAAATAAAACATTTCCTCATTATGCTGGAAATCAAGTGATTGCAGGAGCTTGGCAAATTACTGAACTTCAAATCGAGAACAAAACAAGGACATGCAAATCACCTCTTCAATAAAAATGTTATTGTTTGAACAAAAGACTAAGAAGTGTTTCTTCTTGTAATCTCGCATGTACAGATTATGGAAAACTCAGAGAATCATTAAATGTTTTTTGTTTTAGATGAAGTAGAAAATAGGAAAAACAGGAGGGCCTTTAAACAGTTATTCATGTTTTTATTTCCTAATGGGAACACCAAGCCTTTGTTTTTCTTGTCGTATGTGTGCAGAGTCACCAGAATGAAGTCGAAATCTTTGATGAGAACTTGGCTCACATCAGCACCTGGCTCTACCAGACGCAGATCCACCTGGACGAGGCTGAGCGGCTCGCCCCCACGGACAGGGAAAAGGTGGTAAAGGTAAGGCAGACAGAAAACATTGAGGGAAAATGGCCCTAAAGCGTAGACACAGTACACCTGGAACATAAAGAGTAGTTAAAACCTGTGAGGTTACCAGTCTGTCTTTTTCCATGTTATCATTAGTTATCAGTTTATACTATTTTTTATTGACTATAAAGTCTGAAAGTATTTAAGAATTGGCAGAGCCATGACAAGCTTAGAAGTAGGTAATAGTAGTTTAGAATCTCTTTATGGAAATCACTGCTTCTGGCAAGGAAATGCATTCGGCTAGAATCCATCAAGAAAATCCCCTCCTCTTACCTTGTGGTATAGAGAAACCTGAATGCTAATGTCTCATTTTGGATCATTCACTGTTGCAAGAAAAACATTTTTATGCTGGGTTAAGATGGGGATTTTTAAGAAGCATTCATAGCATTCAGAACATTTTCGTCTAGTTTTTTGTAATAAGAACCCCAGTGTCCAATTAAGGGGGCTTTTATAATGAAGATCATATTGCATATATAAAAGATATTACAAGAAGAACTAATGGATAACAGTTTGGATATAAAGAAAAAATGGGAACTGGAGATGAACATTATAATTACAAATAAAAACTGGGAACTATCATGCAGTAAGGCACATAAAATAACAAATATACCAACTTGGCAAAGACTTTTGCTGAAGACTTTTATTCTTGTTTTGTGTCTTTGAGCATAACTGAGTGTAATTGTACTGCAGATGTTAAAAGGAAATTAAAAGAAGTTAAATAAAAAGATAAGAAAATAAAACAAGTGTCCAACTTCACCATGCATCAGCAAATGGAATAAAAAAGAGAGTGAGAGGTAATCAGGGTTGGGACAATGAGAGGATTGTTGAATCACGGGAAATAGGAGGCTAAATGAGAAAATGAGAAGAGAGGAGAGGCTGAGCCTTTTGTGGTAGTGTCAAATAATTTATCCTGCTGTTATATTCAATTCTTAACCCTTCCCTTCCTCTCGCCAAGGCAACTGAAAGTTTTCACTAAATGCCAGTTGGTGTCTGGGCCTGCTAACCTTGATCAGAACATGCTGTGCTTAGCTTTTTGGTCTGCACCAAGGCTACGCTGCCATTCAGGCTGAGAGAGACTGATAGCATAAACTGACAGATAAATGGATGACCACCTACTCTGCTGTCTGTCCTCAGCGCATGCTCGAGGAGCTGGAGGACATCAGTCTGCGCGTGGACAACGTAAAGGACCAGGCCATCATCCTGATGACCAGCAGGGGGCCTGCCTGCAGAGATGTGGTGGAGCCTAAACTGGCTGAGCTCAACTGCAATTTCGACAAAGTCTCCCAACACATCAAAACTGCCCAGGTACAAAATCACTGCATCAAACAAGCCAACATTCATTGACATCTTTATTAATGTGTATTCGGTGAGGAATTTAATCCAATAAAGGTCAAACTATCAAATATAAAACATGTGATATAGTCTGTACAGTCATTCCATCTGTTTCTTGTCTTTTGGCTTTCAGATGATGACCAGTCTGGAGTCTGGTGGTGTTGACTTAACCCTGCAGGTACCTCAGCAGGTACAGGAAACAGCAGTACAAACTGTGAGGACAATTAAATCACGTCTTGAAGCAAAACCAGTTCACCACAACTACTTTCCCAGTGACAAGGGGACACACTTCGTTTCATCACTAGTTTTTGGAGAAAATACTGCAAGGCTTTATTTACTGACGTTTATCACAGCTGAGCACTCACTATGAGTGTGCAGTCAAAGAATTACATTAATTGTACCTGTTTTGACCTGAGGCGTGTTTTGCTCTCATCAGGTCGTTCACAGCCAGGAGATCCGGCTAGAGAGTCAGAGTCAAAGTCGTCCTGCAGAGGCTGCAGTCCTCAGTGAGGTGAAGGAACTTCAGTTGGAGCTCCAGGACACACTGAAGGCTCTGCAGCAGCAGCAGGACCCAGTAAACCTCCTGGACGATGACAAGGTAGGTACACAAGGTCATCTTTGAATTGTGTCCTTTTGTTGCATTTTGTGAGTACTGTAAAGAAACAGTACTCACAATAATGGTGATTGATGATTGTAGTTATATTACAAGATTCACATAATCAAGGCTTGAGCAGTAAAGTAAGTCATTGCAATGATAAAAAAGAGCCCTAAATGGTGGAGTACAGTACTGCAGATTGAGATATGGGAAATGATGCATGTAAGTTATGCATCTTTAGCAATTTTCCAGAGGAATTTCAAAACACACGCAGCAAATTGCCTCAGGTTGCTTATTATTCTCTTTCTGAAGTTTTATGAGGTTTATGCCTGGTTACAGGCTATATAAAACTGCCAACTGATAAGACAAGTTTAGATTTGGTGTTTCAAGGCCTAACAAGTCTGGAATTCAAGCTGTGTTATCAAGGTTTATGACGTTAAACACTCTGCCTGAGCAAACTCGACAAGTCCAAAGCAAGGTCAGTGTGCCAGTCGGAAGGCTCTTATTGTGGTTTAAACAGTATTTTCCTGAGAAGTATCTACAGTGTCTCTGCTCCCAGCAGCTTGTTGTTTCTTTAAAGGGGCAACTTACAGCTAATGTCGGTTTCTGCTGTGTAAGTCATTCTTTTCTATGCTAACTGAAATGGCAGATAGGTATAACATGTGTTGAAGACTCTTGTAGTTTAAAAAATCAATCTCCTCATTTAACCCATCTGTTTCTCTGCACCAGATGGATGAGGAGAAAGCCAGTGTGGAGGACTTGCTGAGAAGAGGCGAAGAGCTGCTGCAGCGAACTTCAGATGAGGGCCAGAGGGAGGAGTTGAGACTTCTGTTGCTGCGGCTGCAGAGCCAATATTCTGCTCACAGGGTGAGATGCAGCAGAACATATGTCTTCCTTAAGCAAGGCTTGTGTGGGAATGTTTTTCATGATCACAAAATGTAGCCATTTGTCACAGTTTTTGCCTGTTGTGCGCTGTTGCAGTTTGGTCAATATGTGTGTGTTTGCCGGCTTTAGGAGTTGAGGGTGCTACGAATCAGGCAGGTGGAAGTTTCTGTGGAGTCGTCTTCTTCTCTCACTTTCTCAGAGCAGACGAGAGAGTTTGCAGTCGAGGTGAGGGATTCACACGCGTAAACACATGTTCTGTACACACAGATATGTCTCTTGATGTGCTGTAGTGCATTGACTGTAATGTTAGTTTAGCATAGTGGGACATTATCATGTGGCACAATGGGTGTTAATTGAGTTTTCCTCTCACTTCCTTCTGCCCTGTGTTCTCCTCCTGCTCCCATGTGGTGCAGGAGATGTCTTCAGCGGAGCGTAGCGGTGCTCCTTCACTGAGTCCCTCTGACTACCTGTTGGACATCAACAAAGTGCTCCTCGCCATGGCTGACAACGAGCTGCTCCTGAACTCCTCTGAGCTCAGCGGGGGGCTCTACGAGGACTTTTCCAGCCAGGAGGACACACTGAGGGTGGGTCATCACTCATATACCCAAGCAGCTTAGTCATTGTAAACATGTCACAAAAAAGGTAAACGATGTTGTACTGTATTTGCCACAACATTAAATATAAAGAAATGATATAATAGAAAACACTTGTTTGAGAGAGTGGGCTATTGTTTTCAGGATAATGGGCTTAACTTTATATTGACAGACAATTTCCAGTCATAAACAGCTCATCAACTTAGAGACTAGGACTATCATGTCCATTGCTTGTTGTTATCAATTTATGACATTGTGCATGTCTTGCACTCCTGCAGTGTTCCTGCAGCCTGCCCAAGCTTCCCTGAAGAGTCTGACTGTATGACTGTATATTAAACAGGGTTTCAATCTATTTAATTAACAGCCTGTGGCTTCAACTTGCTAATTGGACTGCAGTACTCATTTTTGCATGAGCAATTGCTACATATTGCTCCTTTAAAACTGGAAGTGACATTGGCTAGAAGTTTGTTGGTTTTTTTTGTGGGAATTTAATGTTTTACTCAGCACCATGAAGTATTAAACTCGATGAGACCTGGGGCCAAATCTGTCCTTTCTTTAGAAGTGATCAGCAAAATATAAAGTCAGTCTCAGTTTAAATTCGTACTTAACATCTCACGTGCTGTGCTTTTTAGCCACAGTTTAAATTCGTACTCTCACCTTGCTGTCCCTTTTCCTTCATCTTACATTTGTCTTTTTATAGAATATCAAAGAAAATTTGGAACGTCTCAGTGAGCAAGTCACAGGGATTCATGAGCGCCAGCCTGATGCCATTCGGGATGCTTCGCCTGCTGAGGTTGCCCAGATTGGAGACGCCCTCACACAGCTCAATGCCGAGTGGGACCGCCTCAACCGCATGTACAACCACCGCAAGGGGTATGTGCACACATAGATCACACTGTACATCCTCAGCTAAAAATAAGATTTTGAATCAAACTTGAATAAAACTTTCACAGAAGATGTTGTGACGGGGGAGAGAGGCAAACAAGCTGCTATTTTCAGATGGGAATGTGTGTGTCAGAATATGTGGTCGAAGCTGCAGGGACATTAAATGCCAGCTGTCTACTAGTCAGGAGACAGCAGGAACAGATAAAGAGATAGACCAGGGCACACAATCGAGCACCCTACACACACACACACACACACACACACACACACACACACACACACACACACTGACCTTGATTACTATCAAAACAATTCCTTAGGCATAAACAATCTCATGTCTTTTCACATATTCACTCACTCATTCACTTAGTGACACACACACACACACACACACACACACACATAGAATGACCTTGACTACCGTCAACACAGATCCTTAGGCATAAACAGTCGGCATTTGCTGAGCACAGTATGTGCACATGCTAGAATAAACTTGGAAGCTAATTTTGAAGATTGCACACGAATGCGGAGGCTCTCTGTCTGCAATCACAATAACCTCTAGGCATCATTAAAAATCAAAAGAATTGAGTATTGTGTAAAATTGCTCATCTAAAACTCATTTCCTCACCACGTCCCTCTGATCAGATTTGTTGTGCTCTGAATGATGCTGTAGGAGGAAATAGCCCTCCTGCAGACCATCAATGCGATAAAGATCTGTTTTATTGCATTAGGCCTTTTAAGTAATCAGCCTCTCGGTCAATGCTGATTTATTCAATAGTGTCTCTGTGAACTTTCCAGTGCTGTCAGAGGTTCCTGATTGTTATGACATTTTCTGGTGTTTAATAGAGGTCATCTGTGTCATTTTTCCTTATCGTAAACGGAATTTCCCAGTGGGTAAACTCGATTATACCATAGAGACCAGAATCCTTTATTTCTCATCCTGTTCTACATTAAAGGTAAAGTTTGTATTTATTGAAGAGGGATTGTACGAATTATTTATCCATAGTAAATGTTTCACCCACAGTAGATGGCGGTCGGCATGTCCCCAGTTTGGAGAAGCAGCAGGGGTACAGCAATCAGTAGCAAAACTATTTTAGCCACCTAAAAAAAAGTTCATATCAGTTAAGGTGTATGTTGTATTTGCAATATTTGTTTTTACCTTGCTGTCAGACAGCCTTTTCCAAGAGCACACCAGTGTTATAAAAGCCAAATATTGCTTTCTCCAAAGCTACCAGACTCCTTTGGCAAATACAATAAGTTTACCTCACAGAACACAGGAGTTGTTGGGTTACCGCTGCCTCGATCAGTTAGTTTGTTTGTGTTGTAGTGTGACTTTGGTGTTTGGTGTCACCAGAGTCATACAATAATATAAACAACCTAACTGATTGAGACAGCAACTCCAAAGGAGTCTGGTAGCTTGGGAGAGAGAGGTGTTTGGCTGATATAACAGCGGTTTCCTGATGGAAAAAAAGTTAAATATGTTAAATAGTACACTTAAACTGATATTGATTTTTTTAGATGGCTAAAATATGTTTTGTTGCTGACCCTGTCCACAGCAGTATATTGCTTAGCTTCCTACTCTGGTACTGCTTCTCCAAACTGGGGGCAACCACCACCTACTGTAGGTAATACACTGACTATGGATAAGTGCCTCATACAATCCAATTTCAAAAAGTCCAAAGTATCCCTTTTAGCTTACTTGGCCATTAAGAAGAGCAAAGAAGTGCAGAAAATATTTGTAATTGGTCAAAGCCAAATCCCCTGTCCTCCATCCACTATCATTCAAATCAAGAACTCTACAAAAGGAACTCCGCTCTAGGTTGAAGAAGAAAAAAGATTCTTAGAAAGAGTATGCTGAGTAATTGTAATTTATTGTTGAGCACATTTTTCACATTTGAACCAAGCTCAGCTTTCAGATGTGCATACACTACTTCCCCTCTGCAGGTGTTCTTCTGTACACCAGCAGAAAGGAAAGGCAGGAATGTCATCTACTTAGTGGTGGAAAGTAATTAAGTACAAATACCATGTATTTTTTCGGGATTAGTAGTTACAGGATTGGTTTGCTATTTTTCAATTCTGTCAGAAAACGGTCATCAGGTTTTGCTGTCATCGTTCCTCCTGTTCATACTGGCTGGTAAAAGATCCCTTCCTTATTTGTGTTCTGCTGCAGGAGTTTTGACTGCGCCATAGAGGAGTGGAGGCAGTTTCACTGTGACATGAATGATGTCAGCCAGTGGCTGACCGACACAGAGACACTGCTGTCTGAGAGTGTTGGCCCTGATGGACAGCTGGACCTGGACTCTGCACGACAACACCAAGAGGTCAGTGAGTGGAGGGTGAAGGAGCACGGGGAGGTCAGAATATGAGTTTTCTGCAAGTGTGTGTGAATTTTTACTGGTGTATGTCACATGATTTTTACATGAGCATTTGGTCAAACAACTCCACACTAAGAGCTGAATATATTGAATTATAGGTTTACATATTTCCCTGCCATTATAGAAGAATTTCATGGCATTCCACCACCATCATCATTATGAACACTAATTAGTCAGATATAGACTCATATGTTCCCATATGTTTACAAGCTCAAAGCAAGATTATTACCTTCCCAGCATGCAGCAGTAATATGTCTGAAATATAAGCAGCTATATAGTTGGAAATGGTAGACGGAAGATAATTGCATTTTGCTCCCCAAGGGGAACAACTGGTGCTATTCTGTACCTGCTAAACAAACACACTGCACATCTAACTGTTCATTATGCAGAGCGAGAAATGGAGAGAAATGAACTGAAGAGGAAGATGATGAGAAGGGGGCCTCTGATTTTGCTTTGTTTGATTACTAAAGCAGTTATTTCATTTCCAAGGGGACTTAAATTCTCTGAAGCTGCTGCACTATTGCTGACAGAACCATCACCATTAACACCTTTTATCAGTGCGATTTGCAAAGTTCGAGCTCCACTCCATCTGTCCAGCTCTTTTACATGTTTTCACAGTGGCTGAGAATGTGATGAAGGGATCAAGTGGATGGGAATTGAGAGATCAATTAGCTGACTCACCCCTTAGCGGACTTTACAATCACTCACTCTACTTTACCGATCTGTCTTGGCACGTTAAATCTCTCTCAGTGGAAGTAGAGATTTGGCAGCTTAAATCTTCATGTGCCACAAATCATGCCAATGTGTCAATCAGAGATTTGCTCTGAGAGACGGACTTGAGCAGGGGGATTTGGCCCTGAGTGATTCAGCTTATGCTGTTTGATTGATCCCCGATTCCACCTTTTTTGTGTGCTTTACCTCCCTCTCTATCCGTCACACTCACTGTCATTCTTTTTATATGTATTTTAGGAGCTGGAGGAAGGTCTTGCAAGCCACCAGCCCATCTTGGCCGTACTGACCCGCACTGGAGAGCAGATAATTGGGCAGCTGTCATCCCCTGATGGGTCCCTGCTTGAAGAGAAGCTAGACACCCTCAGTCAGCGTTGGAGAGCTGTCAACCGCCAGGTGCTGGAGAGGCAGCGCAGGTAACACACAGGATGCTGCACAGAGATGGATTGTAACTAAGTGTATTTACTCAAGGACTGTGCTCAATTTTCTTTTCACGTCACTTTCTATTTTTAATCCACTACATTTTAGACAGGAATATTGTACTTTTTAGTAATATTGTATTTATCACTACAATTATTAGACCACTTTAGTAACTAGTTATTTTACTCATGAAGATTTTTGACATAACAAATAAACAAAACAAATGAAGTATATGCAAGTACAGCTGAAAGAATTAGGCGATTAATCACTTGACCAGTGGTAGGAGTAGACAAGCATGTGGCTTCTTTCTATTTCGTTTTGGACATAAAATGTAATTTATTTTGCTGAATATTTACTTCATCTTTTTCTACTTGTATATTTTAACATTGTTATTGTTTTTTTAAATGTTCAAAATAAATGAATCAAACCAAATCAAATTAATTCACAGAAAATTAATTGGAGATTTGGGATTGGGTTTTGTATTGAACAAAACAAGCACTGTGAAAGTCAATTTGTGCTCCAGGTAATTGAATTCTTCACTATTTTCAGATTTGTTTTTATTTTTTTTTACCAATAAAGCAAGCAGCCAATTAATGGAACTGATTAATCTATAATGAAAATAGTCATTAGTTGCAGTCCTATGCAAAATAGTTCAGTATGGGCTCCACTTCAACCAACTGATGCAATCAAATGATGTTATATATGATGGTATTGAGTACTTTTACGTTTACTTTCAATACATTAAATACATTTTCCTGATTATACTTAGATACTTTTACTTAAGTAATATTGTCAATTTTACTTGTAACTTTTACTAAAGTAAAAGATCTTAATACTTCCTCGACCACTGATGCTACATCACATGTGGATTCAGGAGGTGTGGTCCAGAGGTGGCAAAATTACACACATTCTTCAAGTAGAAGTACAAAAAAATGAAGTAAGGACTAAAAATCCAGTGGAGACGCCCTGTCTTGCTTGTTTGGTTTTGTTACTTTTGTTATATATTTTTTCTGTCTTTTACAGCTTTTTCGTCTTTTTTAATGTCTTTTTTTTGTCTTGTTCCGACTTTTTTGTCTTGTTACATCTTTTACGTCATTTTTCGTCTTGTTGTGTCTTTGATGTCTTGTAAGGATGTTTTTATCTTGCTATGTCTTATGTCTTTTACACGTTTTTTTGTCTTGTTTGTCATTTCACCTGTCATGTGTGACTTGTACTAATGGATACACCAAGGAATCGTCTTTTCTATGGGTTATTGTCCCACCCATTTACATTGAAATCGGTCTTGATGTTGGGAAGGTGGCACAGAATGATGTAAAATAAAAGTAATTAATAATTCCCCCCAAATGCATTGTAACTAAAATAACAAGCCTGTTTTGAAAATGTAAGGAGCTGAGATTACAGATATTTGTGTTAAAATGTAGGGAGTAAAAGTAAAAAGTTGTAAGAAAAATAAATAATTAAGTAAAGTACAGATACCTGAGAACTGAAAGTACACTAACAAAGTATTTGTACTTTGTTACTTACCACCTCTGACCTGTTCAAATGTGGATTTTGACACATGCAATAAATATTGCTGTGTCTTGACTATATAACATTTGGTTTTACAGTATAATGTTACACAGAGGTTTGTGCTGCCTCTCCATCGCTGACAGTTTCTTTGTTTCTTTATCAGTGTTTGGCAGGTTAACATTATCAGTGTGGTCAATCAGTCTGTAACAGTAATTTAAATGTAAATTTTAGGATTAGGCCTGCAACCTGTGGGAAATTGAGATCCTAATCTTAGAACATAATGTATGTGTCTGTGTTTGTGTGTGTGTGCAGGCTGGCTGGAGGAGACCCGGCCCTGTCAGAGCTGGTGAGGAGACGCGAAGAGCTGGCTGTGTGGCTGGAGCAGGCAGAAAATGCTGTCAGCTCCTTACCCGTCACTGCCACTGACAGAAACCTCAAAGAACTGAAGGTACAGGGAGGCTCAAAACCTGCTAAAGTTAGTGCGATTCAGGGGAGTGCAGAGAGTTCTATTTCTGCTCCAGTGCTCAGTAGACTAGATTCAGTTATTTTTATGGTCAGCTCCAACTGTGTTGCATTTTCCTTTTGTTCTTTGTTTGCTTCACTGTACCCACAAGTTGCCCTCTGTATCTCAATCAAAAGAAAAGCCTGTCAAACTCAGCAAAAGTACACAAGAAGAAGCAAACTCTCACATCTCTTGTTTTGAAGGCTGCATTTTTGTTGAAGGAAATACAATCACTCTTTCTGTCTTCATTTCCTTCTGGTGACAACCTCAGCCAAACTTTCGCTTTGTAAAAACACACTGTGAAAAAAGTAAATTGAATAATATTATGTGGCTGCAACTTCTTGATTTCTCCTAACTTTTTTTTTTACTTTCTTGTCACTTCGTCAAATCAAATCGCCTTTGTGGAATCTGGAGTCTGTGCTCTTTTTTTCCTTGCAGGCCCTTGCAGAAGAAATGGATGCACAGAATGAACGTCTCGGATGGCTTAACAAGCACGCCCCTCAGATCCTGGCCAGTCCGAGTGTGAACCCCCAGAGCAGAGACCAACATGTTGGCAAACTCAGAGCCATCAACCTCAACTGGAGCAAGGTACCAACACACCTTGTTTTGCAATATTTTGACAGCTACAATGTCCCCTGTCCTCCCCGCTACCCTGCTGCCTCTATCTATCTTCCATTCATTTTAAAATCTATATTTCCTCTGAAGGTGACCCATGAATTATTAGACAAAGTGGGGGAGGTTGAGGCCAACCTGCAAAGTCATGCCCAGTTCCAGGACAGGATGAACAGACTCACTGACTGGGTTGTTGTCACACACCAGACAATCATGACCAGAGGTCTGAACCCTGGCCAAGCACAGGTACAGTAGGTCATTTGAATACATCACAAGAACAGACATACCTGACTTCTGTGGAAATTTGTTCATCACAGACATTTGTGTATGTATGTATGTATGGTACTTCAAGGAATAGTAATTATTTTAAATGGGGTTGTATGAGGTACTTTTTGAAAGTCACTATTACCTACAGT
>JAJHUR010140512.1:1767288-1813257 GCA_027495735.1 Lutjanus campechanus | reverse complement strand
ATGTTTTGCTGTTGACCCTGTCCACAGCAGTACATTGCTTAGCTTCTTACAGTATTCCTACTGTTTCTCCAAAATGGGTGTGTGTTGACCACCATCTACTGTAGGAAATACACTGTCTTGATCAGTACCTCAAAAATCCCCATTTCAAATAATTCTAACTATCCCTTCAAAATGAGTTCTTACCTGTTGCAGGCTCTGGAGATTTCCATGAAGGACAGAAAGAAGGACCTTGAGGACCTGTTGGCTCATTCTATAGAGCTACAGAGACGACAACAGCTGTTGCCTCAGGAAAAGGTCCCAGTTTCCATAGTAATATGATTTAATAAAGAAATACTGCTAATTGTAGCATGTAATTATTCCACATTGCACTGTTAAAGCGCCACTAACCCACGTTAGTAATTAGATTTTCTGTAATTTATTGAAGTTTAATTGGCTGTTTTATTAAAAGATGGATACACTCTGTTTCCTGTTGCTAATATTTTGTACTCCGTCATTAATTATATATTTGTTCCATGTATATAGAGTAAGGTAGAGCAGCTGGCAGCTGATTGGAAAGCTCTGGATGGTCGACTGCGGGAATCTCTCCAGCCACCCGTCTCTCCGTGGACACAGCACCAACATGTTGTCCAGCACCAACAGCTTGGTAAAGATATCTAGGAATGCACTTATTTAAATTCATGATTTCTCTCTTTTCTGTAGTTCTGCCTTTATAATACATCAGTGGTGTAGGGATGACTCCACGTGGTCCTAATGAGGTATTTAGCCTTTAATGAGACAGAGCAGATGAGATATTGGATAATTAACTGGAAACGGCGAATATAGAAATATGTACTCGTAATAGAGGTAATAGGTACTCAGGTGGCAGATTTCAAATTCCTTATTGGCTTTGCTTTGTCTGGAGCATGAAAATACATGATGAAATAACAAATAAGAGGTGAGCAACAAAGTCCTGTTTGTGTAACACTAAAACAAGCCCTGATGCCTCATCTATCATGATTTAGTGTGATGCCACCATCCTCTGAGGGCTGTTTGACAGCACCTCCTCTCCCACTTTAACATCTTTAACTTTCATTGCATCATTTCCTTTTAAAGAAGCTCCATATGTCAACATTACTTGTCTTGACTTTTCTGCTGTTTCTTCTCCTATGCTTCAGTGTCTGCGGTCCCCTCAGCCGTGCAGATGGCCAGCCTGGTGAGCGAGGACCCTCACCACCAAACCCCGCACACACCAGACACTGTCGCGCCCACCGACCTCAACGAGACAGCCACTGAACTGGCAGACTGGCTTCTCCTCATCACACAGATGCTAAAGTCTAATATTGTCACTGTGGGGGACACGGAAGAGATCAGGACCACGATGGGACGTCTTCAGGTGAGAGACGGGGAGCACAGAGGACAGACGGGAGAGAAGTTGTGGATGTGTTTGTGTGATGAACATTTTGTTGATACTTGATTTGAACAGAGACTGACTTGCCACCTGTGACAAAAATGAGATGAATGATTTTCATGACTGTAATTAAGTGTCATTTGGCTATTTATGTCATTTTTAATGGAAGGTATGATTCCCAAACAATATTATAATATTAAACAATATAGCAACTTTGCATGAAAAATGACAAAAATGACCCAATAACAACCTGCACCCTGTTTTTCCATGTTTTTGTGTTTAAGTGACTAATGGGACAACGACAGGAGACCGCTGCAGCCAGCAGCCTCATGCAGGCTGCAGTGTTATCTTTATTTGTGGGTCTTTTAATGCCTTTAATTTATAGGACAACTTAACAAACTAACCAGATTCCCTTTGCAGTAATTTCACTAAAATTACCATCAGCATCGTCTTCTTTCAAACACGACAGAAACTCACCAAAAACATCTTGGCTCATTTTTCCAGTGTTCCAACAATCGCCACCTCTGGGTTGGTTGAGATAAACCTTTTATTTATTGCATTAGATAAGAAAATATTGGGAGAGGGGTGAAAGGAAAGTCAGACATCAGAGGAGAAATGTTATATACAGCCAGAATATTTGCAGATCTAAAGTCTTGAATTTAGGGTTTATTTTTTACCAAACAACTAGAGTTGGTGATTGACGAAATGGAGGAAGACAAACCAAACTGTTTTTGTTGAGTTGTATTGTGTTTATGTCGCGTTTGAAGTGTGTTTTAAGATGATAAACTTGGTGGGTTTGGTGAGAGCAATAAATCGTCTGTTTCAGGTTAAATAAAATGCATCTTACTCTTCAATAAAAGGTCTATCTTCGTAGTGATCTTTTCCATAAGCTGTCATCGCTCATACTTAAATCTGAGCTTGTCAGTGTTAAAAACTAACACTTTCAATGGCTCAAAGTTGCCTGGAGGGGTCATGTTGCAGCTCAGTTTCCCTTCTGACAGCTTCAGCAGCTGACTCAATACTGGACCAGTTTCAAAAATTGTTGTCCCCATTAGTCACTTAGACACAAATACATGAGGAAAAAAAGGGCCCCAGGTTGAAAAAACCAAAGTGATCCTTTCGTGAGAACAGTCACAAACATTGATAAAGATTCCTTCATGTTTATGACAGGTGTCATGTCATGGTTAAGAACAATGTCATGTCAGTCTTATGCATACCTGTTCAAATCAAGTATCAGCAAAATGTCCATCACCCAAATGGATCCAGAACTTCTGTTGTCATATGCACACCCATTTAAATAACGTGTTACCCAACATTTGAACTTCCAAATACAATCCTATGAGCTGTACACTTTGCCTGAATGTCTCTGTGTGTATTTGTGCTCCGTCCTGGCAGGTGACGAAGAGTGACCTGGAACAGCGTCACCCCCAGCTAGAAGACATTTTCACCCTGGCACAGAACATCAAGAACAAGACCTCTAATCTGGATGTTCGCACGTCCATTACTGAGAAATGTATGTACAAAAATGATCAAACTAGAAGCTACTGAATCGTTTGAAAAAAAGATTAAAGAAATACATTAGCTGCTCCACAAACAACAGAAACATGTTGGTTTTTTTGGTAGATTTCCTCTAAGAGGTTTTGAAAATGGGCAGCTTGTTTTTATTTCTTATTTGTTTTCGCTTGTAGTTAGGCCCATCTCTTAACAATGTCTTGTTTTTAAGATATCATCATTACTTTCTGTTTGTTCTATTCCTGTTTGATGTGCATCTGTCTTTGTAGTGGAGAGGGTACGCAGCCAGTGGGATAGCACTCAGCATGGTGTCGAGGCACGGCTCCAGCAGCTGGATAACATGATTGGCCACAGCAACCAGTGGGAGGAGCAGAGGAAGGAGGTGAAAGCTGTTATTGGGCACAACGAAGGACGTTTCCACAACCTTCTCCAGCAGTCCAGAGATCCCCTGACTAAACAGCTTGCTGACAGCAAGGTTAGGGAAAAGTTCCCCTGCTAAACTTTTCTCTCTGTGTCCTCCGGGTGTCTAATGCCTGTCCTTCCTGAGGTCATTCACTGTGATTCTGGATCCTTGTCTTTACAGTAGACTAGAAATATACTCCAGGGAATTTGTCTGCTCAATTTCCTAATAGAGAGAAGAATCTTCGACCAAACCAAACTTTACTTCATGAACTATTAGAGGTCCTTTATACACTCCTATAAGTCTGCACAAGGTAGGAATGAATAAATCACCTCTCTCCAGTATCACTTTGAACCTTAATAACATTCCTACGCCCACACCATCCATCATTATAATTTGAGATGATGACTTGGCCGAGAGTTTCTGGAAACACATTCTGCCTCATGAGTGTATCTGACGCATTACAGGAACCAAACACTAGAGGGCAACTAAGTTTAACAGAATCCAGCACACAGCTATCTGCTTCTGGTGTCTGCGGTCCTGTAATGATGACTAATTGTCCATTTAAAATAGTGAAGTGTACCTTTTTATTAAGAGAACCTGGGGGTCATATATGGATGACTTATTTGCTAATGCTAAATTTAAAATAATAATCTGGCCTCATGAATAACAGTCGGTTGTTATGTAACCTGCTTGATTAAATAGAGGTTAAAATAACAATGTCAGATGGCTGAGCTGCAGAATAACAAATTTCTTTGTGTTTTTAGTGCCTTAAGTTTGATTAAATTTTTATTAAGTTTGGACAATAGGTCATTAATATTATTGCAGAGCAATTTATCTAACTAAAGCAGATACCAAGCCTCAAGAATACTTAGAAAACAAGGCATGGAAATAAATAATATTAATAAAAGTGGTGCAGACAGGCCCTTTCCCAGTGACACATAATGGTTGAGTCACATCTGTCACATTTTCAGTGTCACCATGATCCTAATGCCTCCGTGTTGATTGTTTTACAGGCGTTCCTCCAAGACTTGGGCCGAGGCCAAGCTGCAGTCGCGGCCTTCAACGAGCTGTCCAATCACCTTTTGCAGGAATATTCTACGGATGACACCAGGAGGATCAAAGAGGTCACCGATAAACACAACGCTGCCTGGAACAGCATCAACAATAGGTGCACAGAAACTCACCTGTTCAGTTTGATTGTGTCACACGAGGGGTTGATGAAGTATAGATGTTTTTCACTGCAGCCATATTGATATGAAATAGTAGGTTAAACACAGGTGTTACCAGTGATACTGACGTGTTTCAGTTCAATTTAGTGTAGCAGAACCTTTCCAATGAGCTAACATACACGGTGGCAGCACCCTGACTCTGTCTGACCTGGATGGAATGGAACCTTAATTAGTATCATTGGTAACACCTGTGTTTATCCTGCTATCTCATGACAAAATCATGTGCTGTGTAAAAATGTTTATTGCTGTCAGCATTTAAAGTCCACCTCCAGTCATGTTTTAAACAGTATAAAATGCTCTGCAAGAAGTAATTAATTGTGTCTGATGTTTTGTTTTGTTTTTTGCATAAAAAGTTCAAACACCTTGTTAAAATGGCATATAGCTCTACACTTTGCCTTCATTTAGTACTCAAGGTTTCTTGACTATGCAAATAGCCCCTGCCCTCTACACACACCCCACACATCTCTAACCCCCACCTCCACCTCTGCCTCTAAGTAGCTGCACCTGGCTTCTCCTCTGTTTTGCTAGCTAATCACGATAACCAGCTATATCCGGCTTCTCCTGTGGGCTGGGCATCACCGCTAATGATATGTATAGCGCCACCTTCTCGATTAACGGGATTGGTTTTTTAGGTTTATGATGTCATATACCCAGCCTGACTGAATCTGTTGTTTTGAGACTGCCCTTGCTCACTGTAGTTTCAAAGCAAGAAATACTCAGACGTGGTATTTGCTTTTATTTTTTCATTCCTGATATGTCTTGTAACATGAAAAACGCCACATGGACATGTTAACAAGGTTACAAACATGAATTTCACTGAAGGGGGTCTTCAATCATGCGCTAGCTGCTACTACAGTGGGTGAGAAATATAAACATTTTCCAACTGGCCACCATCAGCCCATCAATGGAGAATTGCTGATAATTCTGAATAGTTATCTGTCAGCCGCTGGTGAAAAGTTAAATTCCTATCCTGCTATACACATTAACTTATTAAATAGAAAAATCCAACTGTACATCTTCTTTTACCAAACTTAGATGCAGTTGTCTTGTTCAAACACTTCATTCAAACTCATTTGAAAAACAGACAAAAAAAAAAAAAAGAAAAAGAAAAAAAAGAACCAAAACTGTTTTGTCCATAGTCGAACTTTTAACTGCTACAGTAGTTAAACTTGTCTAACGTGTTTTTCATGCATAGTCACGTATTTGGTTCATTGTTATTGATTGGCAGGGCGAGTGACCGTCACGCCCAGCTGGACAGTGAACTGAAGGGCCTTCAGATGTCTCTCAGGGAGCTGGAGTCCTTCCTCAAATGGCTCCAGGAGGCTGAGACAACGGTCAACGTTCTGGCGGACGCCTCCCAGAGGGAAGACCTGTCGCAGGACTCCGCCCATGCGAAGGAGCTGAGGCGACAACTGGAGGTAGGGGCTTTTGAGATGCTGTGTGTGTGTGTGTATGTGTAATCTATGCACAGGTGCTAGCCTATTATCTCAGTGTCATCCTTCATTAACGCATCCTTCACCAGTGTAACTGAGGCCAGGGTGTGCGTGGGAGCATCCGTGTGTAAGCTGCTGGTTTAAGGTGTGCGGATGAGAGGGCACACAGAGGGCGGGTGAGTGCTTGTATGCATTGAGTGCGGCTCATTGATCCTCTTGTCCTATGCTGCTTAGGAATTCCGTGTGTGTATGCGTTTGTAGGCGTTTGCGCTTCCTCTCACAAGCTTGTCATTTACCCAGACCTTCCCTCAGGGATCTGTTGACACACATCATCTTATGCTTTATGTAACGTTTTAATCCCAAAATCACTTCACCTCACCCTTTCAACAGATAAAATGGGCACTAAGCTTCTTTTTTTTTACATCCTAGTGAAGTTGAAAGGTCTTTCTTTAAAATGCTGACCCTGTCAGTCTTGTCCTGGTTTCTTTTGGATTATACACTGAGGAGCTTTCATCTGCGCAACCTCCTCTTTTTTTTAATTTTTTTTTTTTAGAAATGGTCAATGATTTAGTGTGTGTGTGTGTGTGTGTGTGTGTGTGTGTGTCCAAGTTCCCTGTTGCTCCTTAGAGAAACTCCTTGTCCCTGAGAAGATGTTGCAATGTCATTCATCTTTCATAACGGAAAGCTTACGTTTAATAATGACATTCCTGGTTTCATTGTGCTATCACTCCCTTTTCCAATTATTTAAAAACAGGCCAAGGTTATTGAGAAAAATGGCAGTGAATCACTGCATGAATAGCACAAAGATTTCTGAGGATTCATTTGCTTGTTTTTACAGCTCATTGTTGAGGCTGGATTTGGTCTTGATCGTACAATTCATGTAGTTTGGGAGAAATGGATATTATTACCTGCCTGTTACAGTGATCTACTCTTGTTTCATCAAACCTAATCCACCTCTGTAAGCCCTTTCAAACTTTCAAAGGACACATGCTGAATATTCTTGGATTTCAT
This sequence comes from Lutjanus campechanus, assembly GCA_027495735.1. Taxonomy (NCBI): domain Eukaryota; kingdom Metazoa; phylum Chordata; class Actinopteri; order Lutjaniformes; family Lutjanidae; genus Lutjanus; species Lutjanus campechanus. The sequence goes on along the minus strand of JAJHUR010140512.1, from coordinate 1,806,282 downwards.
TCCTAAAAGTCTGTGGTAAATGTAAAAAAGTTGAGTTGAAATTTAATTTAAGTATCAGTCAAAGGCTGATACTGGCGCACCACTATATCGGTGGATTTATTTGAACTGGTCATCGCCCACTGTCTTTAATTTTATCCTCTTTTTGCCTCATTTCCATCTTTCTGTCTCAGTTGGAGTTGAGATTGATGGATGGCACTCATGTCTACAAAGTAGGGTAATGAAACACAGTCAAACTTTGAGCCTTAGAGGATGTGTGTTGACATAGAGAGTTGTCTCCCCAACTCTTTTCTTAACTCACAATGACTGTTCTGCACTGTTTAGTGTCGGGTTACTTCAATCACAGTTTTTGGCCACAGGCCATTGTCATTCTGACTGCTGTTTTCATATTAAGCGCACAGTTGGTGAGTAGTTCGGAGCAGTGACAAATACAAATGTGACACATTAACTGACATTCCCTGAAAATGTTGAGGCTGAATGGATTATGAATAAAACCCAACTGAGACTCTGACACTGGGTGCACTAATGATACACTGGACCACAGGACTCCCCAGCTTTTGCTGAGAGGAAACTGATAGAGTCAAATGAATAGTCTGACATTTTGGAAAAAACAAATGTTTGCTCTCTTGCAGAGAGTGAGATGAGATATGTGATATTGATACTACTCTCTTGTTTGTCTGTTAGATATGAAGCTACAGTCATGAGATAATTAGCTTAGCTTAGCATAAAGATGAAGAGGAAGAAACAGCTAGCCTGGCTCTCTCCAAAGTTAAAGAGCCACTTTGACATGAAACAGTAGGGTGAACACGGGTCTTACCAATGGTATTAATTAAGGTTCTGTTCCATTCAGGTCAAACAGAGTCAGGGTCCTGCTATTGTGCATCCTGCTTCACTGGAAAAGCTCTGCTACACTAATGGGAAGGGACTTTAATTAGTATCTTTGTTAACACCTGTGTGATAAATGTGTGATAAATGATGAAATAGTAGAGTAACTGCAATTTCATATCCAAACGGCTGCTGTGAAAAACGTCTAATAACACCTGCATCTCTTTAGATGAGATGCTTGATACCACTCTCAGGAAATGTTCAGTTTTCATCAACAGTAACGTACCTATGATAAAAACTAATATTCAAACCACTGAGATTCAGTTAGACGCTACAAAAGGAATGAGAGCTTAACACAGAGAGACTTTCTTTCCTTTCTCTCTGTTCTCCTGCACAGACATGAGACTTTCTGACACACAAAAAAACAACAGAAAGGCAACTTCAAAAAGGTGTCAATCACCTATTTTTTGTGTTTTAGCCATATTTAAAAAAACCTGTATAGAAGATACAGTTACAGCATTGAACTCTCTCTTAAACCACAAATTGTTATTAAATTTCAGCTTGTGTACAGATTAAATAACCAAGATACACTGTGGTAACTAAGGAGTTTTAGGTATGTTATTGGTAGGTTTATTTCTGAACTTGGCAGAGTGCTGAGCTAAGTTTTGTACAATAAAGTGCTGTCAATCTTCTTATGAACTCACAATTATATTATAACCATGTGATAATTATATTTTCCCAAAATGTTTAAGTATACCATTAATATGTGTTTGCTTGTAGACTGTAGTAGATTGGGACTTAAGACACATTTTAAACATAGTCTCTATAAAGTGGTTTACTCTAATGGTGTTTTATATGGATAAAATCTTATAATACAGTATGCAGTCTTACACTGTGTCATCTATATTCTGTGCAGTATATTGTGATATAGTTTATTTTCTGGAAATGTGATAGAGCAAATGTGTAAATCTAATCTTATCAAAAAGCAGTTCTGCTCATTAATTTGCAACATCATCTGCACTGGTCCAGGAGAGCCAGAGACATTAAAGGGATAGTTATGTAGGTGTGAATGGTTTCTTTCATTTATATATCATCATATCATTTCATGGTATGTAATGCCATATCATAACTCCGACTGGAATGTGTGGGTGGTATAGCAGTAAGCAGAAAAGTGCAAAGGTTCACACAGCTGGAGGGGCTGCTTTTATCAAGCTGAACTGTTTGACTGTTCGGCTGTAGGCATTAGATTTGTAGGGTGTGCGTGTTGACCGTAGCAATGAGAGCAGCAGACACACACATGCCTCTGACAACCTCCTAGTTGAGACCTGGTACTGTCAGTGCCATTAACACTGAGCCAACAAAACACTCAGTCTCCCTTGTAATTCCCTGTGAAGCAGAGTCGATACTCTGTGGAATGACTGAAATGGACGCTGTAGCCAGTTAAACCTTGTCTAAACAGAGCTCTTGAGTAAGCTCATCATGATCCCCTCTCCTTGTGACTGTGTGCATATATCTGCGCACGAGTAATGATGATTACTCTCGCTGGCAGCGTAGGTAAGCTCCATGTTGGTTCAAAGGAATTTATTTGTCTTCATGTGTTTGTGTTCGTTTCTCCTCTCTGCCTTGGAGTCTCTGCCTTCATCTGTATAAAGAGACCAAGTCTTGTAATGAATCCCTGTAGTGCTCCAGTACACCATACGTGTATGTGTGTCAGTTTGTGCTCATTTTAAATGTATGAGTCATAGTTACGGGGGAGCCGTCGGTGTGGAGCGCGCTGCTCTTGGGCGATACAGAGGTTTTCATCCTCACTTCAAATGAATGCCTCTTGTAGTGCAGTTGCGAGAAGGAGAGCGTTTTTCACCCGCACGTCAGATAAAAGTCAACAGATAGAGTCATAGACAACACGAATAGCTTTAAAATACCCACCTGTGCGTAATACTGTGTGGTCAGAAGCTCTTCAGGAGCTAAGCGGCTGCTTTATGATAATCTCTGCTGATTGTGCAGCTATCTGTGCTTTTACATGACTCCCTTGTTCTTCTCCTGCCTTTTTGTCTTCTGATGTCATCTCTCTGGTATTTTGTTGAATCTAACAGATTTCTTCTCTTAAGATTTAGCTGTTCTCTGCATCAATAAAAAATGCTTTAAAAGCTCTTTATCTTCTCATGACCTTTTCCTCCTACCTTCTCTTGACCCACTCTACTTTGCTCTCACTTTTCTTTTTCGTGATCTTTTATCTGGAGTTTGCCAGTAAGGCCTCCTTCTTCTCTGTTAATCCTTTGAAAGCCGCTACATTTGGGCCACACAAACACAACAGACAACAAACATATGTGCTCCCTCTCTCCCACGCACTCACACATGCACACACAGTCACACAGTAGGAGGAGCTGCTGCTGTCTAAAATATTTTTCTCTACTCCAAATTTCCTATTTTATTGACAGTGTCAAAAGTATCAATACTTTTCCAATACCACGAGTTTTAAATGATACAATATCCATTAATTATAGTAAAGTGCCAGCACTATTTAAAAAAAATGACATAAGTGCTCATTAAAGACCTCAGTTCAGTTCATTCTTTATTGACCTGCCTGAAATTTGGCTTGCAGCAGAGCGCAGTCAGACAGTGTACCAGCACTGTGTGGACATTTTCAGTAAAGAAAAAGAAAAGAAAAAAGTTCTGGTGGTAACTCTATGTCTCCTGGATTACTAAAGGATGATTGTAGATTTAAGTCGTGGACATCAGATTTGAATATTTCGACTTTAAGTTTTATCTTGTGGTCATTTTATTCTTTTATTAGATAGTCGCCAGAGAAGAGAAGACAGGAAATGCAGACAGAGACATGAGTAATGACATGCAACTAGAGCTGCAATGATTAATTGATCGAAAAAAAATTAGTTGCCGACTGTTTTGATAGTCGATTGTTCATCTGTCAAGCAAAAATGTTGTACAGTTGCTGGTCCTAGCTTCTTAAATGTAATGGTTTGTAAGATTGTTGTATGCATATGTGTGGACTATCAACAAAAGAGGCAATTTGACCAGGTCACTGTGGCCTCTGTGAAATTGTGATGGGCATTTTTCACAACTTTATGACACTTCATAGACTAAAAGATTAAGTGATAATCGAAAGATTAATCAAAAAGGAAAATAAAATCCACTTAATGGATCTTTCTGGAGATTTCAAATGCGTGTCACAGTATTCTTCGCTGAATGAAGTTTGTTCAGTTGTCACTGACAGCTCAGGTGTCTGTGAATTAGACAAATGTGGCAAACTCCATTTGCTGTGGAAACAACGAGCTGAGAATGACAGCTCCAGAAAAAGCTACCGAGTGCTGGCTTTATTTTGTTTTGTCAAACTACGGTCACAAAAGCTAACTGTTTTTTGGGGTTTTTTTTTCCTGACAGTTTGGTATGGCGAATGGCTTTAAACACTATGACACCCATGAGCCTCAGCTGCTTGCTATGGAGACGGGGCCAGTCACAGGCACCAATCAGAGCTGTAGCGAATTAATTTGCTTTGATGTTGCAATTGGGAAATTTGCTGAATTCATCCAAAATTGACCCTTAATGGGAAAGTCAACTGATTTACGCTGCATTAATGGATCTCTCCAGAGCCTGATTTTTGGGTTTAGCTCCGCATTATGCTCTGTGATTGGACGTTTCTTACCGAAATGCTCTTTGTTAACTCGTCTATATAAGTACACACAGACTTTTATCAAAGAAACAGATATTTCCTAATGCACTTAGTCAGCTTTTGTTCTCTTGATTCAACCAGACGAGTTTCATGTCTGTCCGAGCTGTGGAAGTGCTCCAACTGTCAGTCACTAACATTGCCAAGATAGAAAATGAATGGGACAGTTATTTCCAGGAACCCTGGACGCCTGGAATAACTCCTCCCTCTCTGAAACTCCATTGTGTGTGTGCATCTCATTTCTCATTTCATTCTCTCCCACCACTGCTGCCTCTCTCTCTCTCTCTCTCTCTCTCTCTCTCTCTCTCTCTCTCTCTCTCTCTCTCTCTCTCTCTCTCTCTCTCTTTCTGTATTCCAAAAGGAGTACTATGTCCCTCTCTCTCCCCCTCTTCCTCACACTCTTCCTCTCTTTCTCTCTCCGGATCAGCAGCAGTAAAAAGTGAACCGCGTAAGACCAACAGCTCTTCTCGTCCAGTGCAACTCGTGCCTTCCTCTCTCCTCTCCTCTCCTCTACTCTCCTCTCCTGTCTTCTCCTGTCTGCTTGCCGGCACTTTCCACTCTTCCTCTCCACTCCTCCTTGTTGATTTTTTTCTTCTTCTCCATCTTCTTCTTCTTCATTGACTTCTTCATCACCCTCCTCTGACTCTGCAGGGTGCCGTCACAAGTGATTTGTTTGATTCTCTTCTGGCGCTGCGGTCGGGGGTTGCGCGTGTGAATGTCCGCGTGGAGGAGAAAGTGAGTGTCTCGTCTTGTCCTGCTCGCTTGCATCATCGTGTGTGTGTGTGAGAGAGTGTGTGTGTGCATGCTGAGAGCTGTGTGAGAGTGTTTATAAAGAGAGGGAGGGAGAGAGAGACAGAGAGAGAGAGGCTGCACTCGCTGTTTGTAGCGCGTGTGTATATGTGACGACACATGGGGGCATGCTGAGCTGAGTACGCTTGCGAGTGTGTGTTTTTTTTTTCTTTTCTCTCTCTCTGTGTGCATGTGTGTGTGTGCGCATCACGTCAGCTTGGCTGGGGTCTGGTCGGCTGGCTAGGGAGAGGGAGAGGGAGAGGGAGAACAATATGAGCGGGGTAGGGCAGTGCTAGCATGCGGACCAGGAGCAGGCTGCTACAGACTTGTAGCAGTCTTAAGATGATGGCCATGGTCCGGACCTCCCTCCAGAAAGTGGTGGTCTTCCTACACAGGCTCCAGAGGATGGCCATCTCCTCGCCGCGCTACCAGAAACTCTGCAAGGTACGTGGGCTCCATCAGGGAGAGCAGGCTGGAGGAGAGAGTTTCTGTTCTTGTTTTTATCTCTTTTTAAAAAAAAATAAATTGGATGTAAATTTGTTTTAAACTTGTTGGTGTGCAGTTGTTCTTTTTTTATGATTTGACTTTGCTCTCAAAAAACTTTCATCGTCTTGCTTGAGGCTTTTGGATTTGTTTTTAAGACTATTTTTACTCATGTAAAGGCTGTTTGTGTTTGTGTATGCCTCTCAGCTGATAGCCAAAGTTTTCGCTGTGTGTGTGTTTTTCTTTTTCAATGTAAATGTCCTGTTTTTCGAAAATAAGTAGTGTCTCTCCAAGTAGTCTGTCTTTGCCTTATCCATTGTTTCTCCTCTATTTTTGGTCTTTTTATTCATGAGTCATTTGGTTGTCAAGACATTCTGTTCCAGCCGATGTTGTTTTGGGAGCTCTGTCACCTCCACAGTATGTCGTTTTTAAATATATATACCTCACTGACTTGAGGACTTTTGGCACTTTTTCTGCGTAACAAATAACAATTCCAACTGTGCATCAACTGTGTTGTGGTTTGTGTGTATTTTTGTCTGTATACTGCCAGTTTTGAAGTGAGTTTTGACTCTATAGTGGTGCAGGCATAAACAAACAAACAAGGCAGAGAAGAGTGTGTGGTGTTGTTTTTTAGTGAGTATATACAGTGGCTTTTTTTTTGCAGTTTATGTTTGTGATGTGTTGTGTTGTTTTTGAGTAAGCATGTATAGCATGTTTTTGTGGATTATGTTTTTGTTGTGTTATTTTTGAGCGAGTATGTAGCGTGTTTTTTGCGTTTTATGTTTGTGAGAGGCATTCTGGCAGGGTATATTGTGCTAGTGGAGTTGCTCTGTGGTCAAAGGATTGATGAGGGAGTTTGCTCTTTAATGGCCGTAATGAACAATTAGGTCTCTTAATTAAAGTTATTAACAGAGTTTATTGTAGCGAAGTCTTTTAAATGCTGACATCGCACAGAGGTGAAATGTTACTGCCACACAAATTAATTTGAAAACAGTTTAACTGACTGTTTTATGTTTAATGAAAAAACAAAGTCAGTTGTATCGCTCTGTAACCTGTTAGAGCTGTTTGTCAGCTCTATTGATTTCACCTCAGAGGAAACGACTACTGGTGTGTGGTGGACTTGGTGTCATTTTGTACCTCTGTTGATCATTATTGATCGCTCATCTTCACTGCTGCCTCTTCTGCGTTGCACAACATTGACCCGCTCTCAGTCAGAGGGCAGAGGGGACCAGCTGTTGAGATTTGACAGCGCGAGAGACTAGTGCATCGGAGCAGTTTCTGATTGCTTGCCAGCTTCAATCATGCCTCAACCAACATGTTGTGGTGATTCCACTTAATCCATCCTTAATCCATAAATCTTTGGTGCTCCGCCCTTTTTTCTATTGCTTGTGTTTGATAGTTTGTCAGTCTTTCTTTGTATATTTGACAAAGTGTGATTGATCAGGGGTAAAGTCTCTTTACTGTATTTTACAGTTTTCACTTTCTTCTCTTGTCTCATAAAAAGTGTAATATGCAACATTTCCTAAAAAACAATAACAAAACAATAACAACAACAAAAAAAAAAAACACAGTATGTAGAGTCAAAAACATAATCCCTTCCAGTCATCATTTATGACCCACTAAAAGTGTGTGGTGGCTGTATCTGCAGAGATCCTTGCCCTCTGCCTGTATTTCTTATTATTTTGCTGTCCTCTGGACCACTTAATGAACCCAAAACATCAGTATTTGATGTCCTGAGAATGAGACACAACATAAACAGATCTATCTGGGGTGTTTATAAGCAGCTCAGTCAAATGTCACTGATCCTACTTTTAAGAAAATAGAGATGTAGAAAGGGATAGAAAGACAATACTTAATGAAAAATGGAGTGTGAAAGAGAGCGATAAACAGAGCATTAGGTTTTAATAACTTTCCTGCTCTTCCTCAGTTATTTATCTTGCGGATGGTATGCTTACTTCTGCTTGTTTAACCAGTTCTGGGCAAAGCAAGTGAAATTAGATCCTTCCTGCAGCCCTGCATGTGTACAGTATCTGCAAAAAAAACATTTGCTCTATCTTTCATTGTAAACCTATTCAACTCTTTAGCTCATTTAGCTCAATCAGCATCCTTAAGAGGCCAGACCTTCCTGGATCACATCCCTACCGGTGGGAGGCATCAGTCATTCCACACTCGATTACCCTCCCCTGGGTTGCATCAGTCATTCCAGCTTCGTTTGGCCTTCCCTTGGGGGGAATCAGTGATGCCGGGCTTGTCCTGCCTCCCTGGGGTGCGTTCACTGGCTGCCAGACTGGAACAGTGACTTCTCGATGATGGATTTGCTCGGGGCTCAACCTCTGGGGTCCGGCTATTCTTTCTGCTTCAGGACAGCACTGGTCCAAAACCGTCCACCTGTCTATTGTCTGATTCAGTACAATAAGTTCTTAAATAAACTAGAAGCCTTCCTTAAGCAGATTTGTATGGATTAATATTAAATTTAACCACTGTAATTACTGTATGTGAAGGAAATAACTTTAAAGAAATTATGAGAAGCTTTAAAGTTAATGTATTTTTCTGGGAAGCATACTGTATTCATCCTGTAGCTGAAAACATATAAATAACATTCAGCTGAACTGATTGACTGAGTCAACATTTTTCTTGTCATCAGGCTCAGGCTCACATGAAGGCTGTATATTACAAACAGGCTGTATTTTATTCTTGGCAGTCCAATTAAGCTGCAAAGCCAAGCTTATCTTCTAAAACATATTGACCTCCATCATATTGGTCTTCGCTATGTCTTGTGGCAGGATAGAGCAGGGTGACCGCCGTCCCTGCTCACCAAGCTATGAATGATGGGAAGTTTATAAAATCCACTGAGTCATAACCTTTTAGTCGTCTTTTTCTTTTAATCGTGCTTCGCTGGTAGCTTTTGGGTGTATGTGTGTTTGTGTGCACCTTTTAACAGCACTCATTATGTTGATGTATATTACTGAGCTTTGCAGTCCTTGCAAGCAAAAGCCATTTAAGAGTTTTTAGAATTGCATCTATTATGTGGTGTGTAAATTGTTTTCTTCTCCCACTTTCACAATTTAAAGCAATGATGTTTAATGAGGTTGTAGACTATTAGAGAGAAATTTTTACATCTATACAGTGTTCCCTAGGGCTCTGTTTATGTGTGCGGTCTTACAGTATATTTATCCCACTCACAGAATCACACTCCCATTTAAGATTTCAGCTGAATGCCTTATATATATACTGTAAATGTGGCACTCCCTGAATCATTATAACTTCTTGATGGTTCCTTTTCGCCTCCTCTAGCCTTGTGTGCTGTCCTTGCTCTCAAGTGTTCTGTGCTTGCATGCTTGTGACATGAGTAGTTTAATGGTAAAGATTGCTTTTGAGTAGCGTGCCTGGTTAGTCCGTACTGAGGCAACAAAGAGCCCCGGCAGCTCATTTCATTTCCTCACTTTTGCTCTGCTCTGTCTCTCTGTGTGTAATCACTAGCTGAGAATTGGCTGAAGGGCCCACCTCTCTCCTGAGGAGTGTCCTCCTACTCTCATTACTGTGGCATCGGCTCCTACTGTGTGTGTGTGTGTGTGTCCAGCCAAAACCCACTTTAGAAACAGCCCTAAAGCACTGACAATGTGGAGTCATGCCTCGTCTTTCCTGTTGTTTATCTCACAAAACTTAGGCCTCTGGGTTCCACACTCCATCTACCTTTGCTTGTGGCTCACCGCTACCCCAGGACAGGTGACTCAGGCATGGGCATGGAGCCCAGCCGTCTGACCTCCCCGTCCTTGAGCTCCACCGGGGTCCTCTGGGTTATTAGCATGTGTTAGCATTAGCAGTTTGAGCCTCAGATGCAGGCAGATAACCCCCTCTGCACTCCCCTCACCCCTCTGTGACCTGGCTCACACTCAAATCACAGATATTTTCTTTCACGCACGCTTAGACACATTTGGTTTACAGACACACATGCCCACATTGCCATCCTGTTCTCACTCGCACTTTAAATGCGCACACATGCACACACACATTTACTCACTCGAGCACAAGTTATAAGCACACACTCACTTACTCCGCAGATAGCCTGAGTGATGAGTCACAGGCGGCAGAATTATGTGGAAACAGATTCATAAATGCAGATCATTTAAATTCATCAAGACATTATTGGGGGAGAAGCAGGGACAATAAAAGGAAATGAAGACGGGATTCCGCTCCCTATCAACATTACACGTAAATCACTGCAGATGGACTTCCTATTGGCAGGAGTGGTGAGTTGAAATAGCACTTAAATCACTGATACGGCCCAGAGTTAAGCTGCTATCCTGCTCTCAATTGCTGTTACTGCAGCAACTGACCATTCAATTAGGAGGAGATGAGGAGAAACTTGCCATGTGATTGACAAACGCCATCCTGGGATTAGATGAAATATGTAATAAAACGCATTTTGTATTATTAGATGCAAATACAAATGGAAGGAAAGTCCTTCAACCTCCCCGCCTCTCCTCTATCCCTCTCTCACTACTTTGTCTCTCCCACACCCACATCCAGTAAACCCATTTATTGAGCCAGTAATGCATGCGTGTGTTGGGCTTGTGTTTTTCTGCACTATATCGATGGATTTTGTGCACACATTTCCATTAGTGGCTTTCAGGCAGGTCCCAACAGCAGACTAAACCTGCCAATGTCTGTGTGGTGTATCATCAGCCAGACTTTATGGTGCTGGAAGCTCTGTAACTACCCAGCTTCTCGACATGTGATGGTCAGACAAAGTTGCCCATGGAGATTTACATGTGTATTTATATTATGGTTGTATTGCATAGTTAGAGGTTAGAGGTTGTATGAGGGACTGGTCAATGGTCAGTGTATTACCCACAGTAGATGCCAGTCTATATGCCCACAGCTTGGAGAGGCAGAGAGGAGCACCAGTATGGAGACTAACTGCTGTTAACAAGGTCAGCAGCACCACTGAAAAAAGGCCCTCTTCAAGTAATCAATATCAGTTTAAGTGAATGCTATATTTAGGATATTTTCACCGCTTTACCTTGCTGATGGGAAATTCCTGTTATATAAGGCAGATATTGCTCCCTCTTGCTCAACCAGACTCTTTGGCAATAACAGTAATTTTAGCTGGCTAAAATATGTTTTGCTGCTGACCCTGTCCGTAGCAGTCAGTTGCTTAGCTTCCGTGCTGGTACTTGTCTCAGCTTGGTGGATCAGTACCTCATACAAGCCCACAAGAACTATTCCTTTAAATAACCATCACAGTTTTCTGTATTGGTTTGATATCATGATGAAATGTTGAGTTCTCAAAGCAGCATTTTTCATTTTGTTTTAATTTCTTTGCTCACCAAGTAAACAAATTCCTTATGGATTGATAATCATTGCCTTTTGTAGCAGGATAAATCATATTTGAGAGATTATACAGAAGTATATGCAGCACTCTGGAATGTACAGCAGCACTTTTACCGAAAATGATTCAATACTGGTGTCCATGCGTGACCAGGGTTTATGGTTAGAGCCAGCAGGCGATTAGCTGAGCTTAGCTTAAAGAAGCACAAGTAAACAAATAGCCTGGTTCTTTCCAAAGTTTAAAAGTCATCCGTCAATGCCTCAGAAATTCACAAAATAACCTGTTTTATCTCATTTGTCGAATCCATATACAAACAGAATTGTAAAAGCAAAACAAACCAAACAAATCAAAACAAGCCAAACTCATCCAACACAGGCCTACACCCACTAAAATAGTGAAACATTGTCTTAATTATAACTTAAAGCTGGGGTAGGCAGTTTATTGCAGTCATTGCAAAAAACAAAAGTGACTAGACTCATGCAAGATGTTGTGAAAATTCTAGACTTCTGCTCTTCCTCCTGGCTCTGTTTTCAGGTTTTAGAAAATCTAGCAAGTGACAGAAGACTTTGGTCAATCACAGGTCAGTAAGATAGTTGATTGTTGAGCCTCTTTCCCAACACCTCTGTAACTTGATGCCCTTGGAACATGACTCAACAATCAACCTTCTTTCTTCAGAATCGCTTACTTCTCATTTAAATTGGGAAACCTCAGATCAAATAATATGTAAACAAGACAAAACAAAGCAGTTAATGCCAACTTTCAATACGGTGCTTGATTTTATACCATACTATACTATATGCCACAGACACAATCAGGTGGCACTGAGGTGCAGTACCCAGCTGCTCTGGGAGACTTGTTTGTTTTCAGACAGCAGACTCGGCCAGAGCTCTCTGACTCACCTGACATCATGATCTATGGTCGGCCTAGACTTCCTGCTCTGGATTGGACCAAGTTGAGGCAGGATAGAGATTACTCTATCCTACAGGTTCAGTGGTCAAAAGGCACACCATGTAGTTATGCATTCAACTCCATCTCAAAATTTTAGCCCTCCTTCCTCTCTCTCCCTCATGTCATTATCATGTCCCTGTAGAGCAGTATTGCTGTAGAAATAAATGTTAAAATTACTGAGAGATTTATAGAGACTAAAATAAAAAGAGAGAAAAAAAGGGAACACATTGACCTGGCGGCAGTGACAGGCAGGAGGCAGTGATTTTTGTTGCCAGCTTGAAGTCTCTTTGACCTTCTAGCTCCATCTCAGCCTCCCGTCACTGTCGCCCTCACTGATCGGGGTGTGATGCAGGAGGCGACCTAAGTGGGGGAAATAAAATGAGGGGTGCAATCATTTTTCCTTCGCTGCTCCTTCTATTCCTGGCCTGACAATCAATCTGCGGGGGCGCAAGGGCTGAGCTCTGCCCCCCGCCAGTGTCCCCACCTTGCCAATATCTATGGTAAGCACACAAACACAGTGCTGACTCACAGTCCATATTGTGTTTTCTCTCTGAGGTGCTGACAAATATGACAGTTTCAGATCGGAGGAGAGATTACGGAGTGTAATCCTCGCTCAAACACACTCAAACACATAGTGGCCCTCACTGAGTCAGCGTCACACACACACAATCAATGGCATTAGGCCAGAGTAATGATCAGAAAAGAACTGACCCAATTATAATTATGCAAATTTTAGCCAGAAATCACATTGGTTTTTCCCTTCTGTGTACCCACCTTGACTTTTAACACTCATTCATTTCTCCTTTGTGATCCTCTACCTGTGGCCATTTTCCTCTCCTGTCAAGGGTAATTAATTCTTTGAAAAGAAGTGGCTCATTTTCTGAAAGATAACGTCTGCTCCCGCTACGTCTCACTGGTTTGCTGTTTTATTTCCATGGCGCACTGAGCCCAAATGGTTTTGTATGTCTTCTGTTTTGTGGAAGATGCAGTGCACATTTTCAGTGATTTATCAGTCCTCAAATCTCTTAGTCACTTCTGAGTGAATGTCTTTGTTTTGCTGTCATTCTGTTTCCGAATGTTGGCCTTTCTGTAGAGATAAACAGTTATTTGAGCAATTAACCAACCTTGTAGGCTCTTCATACTATCACAGAAAAGGAAAAAAAAAACATTGATTGAACTAAGCAAGCTTTTTAGCTGAGAAATAAGAAGCCACACTCTTCTCCCTGACTATACCTGTCTTTTTCCTCTTCTGTTATCACTCCTCTCTGTGCCCATTTCCCTAATACCACCCCTCAGTAAGCCAGCAAGTTAGCATATGCTCTGGCTCATATCCCCCTCTTTCTATTTATGCCTTCATCTGCTCTTTGCATGCCACTCTTAAATCATTCATGCTCTCCCTCTTTTCCTCCCATCCTCCCAAAAACCTTCTGCCCATCGTTTCCTCAAGTCTTAGACAGATGGCTTACATGCTACTTGGGCCCGCCTTGATGCCACGCTTATGAAGCAGATCATTACATGCTGCTAAAACATTGATCAAACGCTTTCTCTCACACGGCAACATCTAATTATGCAGGGTCCGATCCTTGGAGGGCCAGTTTCCATCACTGAAACTACTGTACACACACACACACACACACACACACACACACACACACACACTCGAACATCATACATGATTCACCTTAACAACTCAATGTTGGGTGCATGTTTGTGTGTGAGTATGTATGTGTCTGTCTCGTAAATCTATAGAGCTTTTTTCAGAATGTACATCTTTTACAGTTAAGTGCAGTGCATGTTGCCATTAAGCAGCCTATGATGACATTAAGGAATATATCTACTATTTATCAGACAAGACCTTAATTAGGGAGTCACCTGAATACCTCTTTGATCAAGACATTGGGAATGCAGTGGCACTTTTAGAAAATTGAATTTCCCCTCAAGGGAGTAATAAACTTTACATATTTTCTGTGATGGGCAGACCCCCAACTTGGCTGTCAGTGGCCTAAATAAAGAGGAAAAGGAGTTGAAAGTAAAGCAGCACCTAAAGGTAGTTGGAGGGATCAAACAAGCAAAAAAGGAGAGGGAGAAGAAGTACAAAAATGATGCCAAAGAGAAGGGAGAGGGGTGAAAGAAATAGCAGTGTGCGTTGGTTAAAGGAGGAGGATAGTGCACTGAGCATGCCCTCAGAGGTAAATACTGTGGTGCGGCAAAAACAAAGAGCAACTGAAAATGGTTTCCGCTGTTATATCACAGGGAGATTAAAGATAAATCGTGCTATATATAGTCTGTAATCTGCAAGAGGGTACAGTCAGCGAGAGGAGCCAGAGTCAAATGCCACAGTAGAAACACAACTGAGTAAAATCATGTGGAAAAAGCGTTTCATCTGTATGATGGCTCGTCAGAATCACTTCACAGAAATATCGAGCAGAGTTTGTCTAAAATCGTAACTTTGCCCAAAGGAATTCTTGATGTTGACATGTTTCTGCGCTGAGCAGCTTTTGGTAAAACTAAAAAGACACGTGAAATCGGGAATGTTCTCTTCACACAACGTGGTTAAAAGATTAGCCATGAGACAGCTCCATCAAGTGTGAGATATTCGAGAAAGTTGAGAGAGGGATCAGAGATGACAGGAGAGGATCAGCGTGAGCAATGAAAATGTTTGTGAAAGACGGCCCAACATAAGCTTTAACTCCACTTGAGTGGTACCTTCACACGTCGGACCATAGACATCAAAGGAAATCCAGAGCTGTTAGACGCGACGAGGAATCAAATTAGATTTACTACAGTGCTGCGAGTGTGGGTGTTCATTGGTTCAGCATATTTCATAGTTATCACCCAAATGTCTGAAAAGAGGGACATTTTCACTCATCACCCTGGAGGGGATGAGTCTGGCTTCCCTGAAAAGGAAGCAATGGGGCTGATTCAAAAGGGAGAAGTGGAAGAAAAACATGTCACGACAGAGAAGAAAATGGCTGCCAAGCGTGTGTTTTTTTTAAAGGGAATAAACTGAGGTGAGGAAATAGGAATGGAAACATGACATTGTGGAAGGACAGAAAATGAAAAAGGAAGGATGTTGTGACTAGAAAATGCGGGAATTGGACATGGAGAGATGGTGGAAAAGATGGGAAGGAAGGATGAAAAGTTGGAGAGAAAGAGAGAGAGATGAAACAAGAACAAAAGAGAAGAAAAGGATGAGGAAGAAATGGTCGATAGAAGTTTCCAATCGCTTTTTCCATCTTTGAGGTTTGCAGGGCTTATGTGAGGGTCACTGGAGAGACAGTCACACACATACGCACGATCTTGAATTGATCCAAGTGCTCATTTTCAGTCTTAAGGATATTCTCAGATCGGGCACAGGGTGAAGATTCATTTATTGCTTCAGTACATGAACGACTTCATTTTCACTGCCTGCCTTGTTTCCCCACTGTGGACAAAAGAGAAATACCAACAAAGCCTATTACACATTTGTCCAGTTTACAGCCGGGTAGGTCTTGTTGAATGTCTCCCTCTTTTTAGTCTCTGTCACCTCTTCAGTGAATGTGTGTGTATGTGCCAGTTCGTGCCTGCTAAATATCATTGGGATTAGCGCCGGGGGCTTAATTAAAAAGCAATTACCTTTGGTCGCTGTGGGCGACGCTTGGCGGGGAGTAGCTCGACTAATCTGGTGAATGGTGTGAGGGACCCTCAGCGTGCAACACACACACAAACACGCACACAAATTGTGCAATTGTCTGCAGAATTAAAGGAGGATTAAAACAATTGTTAATTAGTGAAGAAGGGTAGAGGCTGCACGGGTAGAAAAGGGGCTGCAGGACCAGACACACTGCATTCCTCTGTGCCTCTCATAGCCTCTGTGTGTTTGTTTATGAGGTTAAAGGGGCAAATGATATACTCAGAACCACATTCATTTTCTGTGATGGGCGAGTGAGCGTGCTCTCTCTCTCCTCCTCTCTGTCCATCTCCCTCTCTATCTCTCTCCAACATTTCATTTTGCTGTCTTTCCCTTTTGCTCTGTCAGACCCTAAAATAGGTTAGCACAGTTAGCGCCACAGCTAATCTTTTCATTTTAAAGCTCCAATTAGATGTTGCTAATGACAGTAATTAGATCATCTCTCTGAGACTCCCTGCTAAGTGCCCTTGAAAAACCCTGTATGCTTGAGACACTAGAGGGGAATCTGCCAAAAATGTGTTTGTGTATGTGGGTCATTTACTGTAACAAAGACAGGCCTTTCTGAATACAAAGGAAGCTCTGTGTTCACTTGTAAAACTGAAGGTTTATGGATGAGGGTTTTGAGAATTTGGCTGTGGGTGAAGCGTGGGTAAAGAGTCCTCGGGTTGAATAATGTTGGTTTAATCTGAAGGATAGGAAATGTTCGTCATTCCAGCCTAGAGTTCTGCATGGGCCTAAAACCGAGACCTAAACCCAGCCTGTAACAGTGCCGTTCAGACCTGACCAGTCTTGTAGTGCCTGAGATTGGTCTTTGTCTCGAGATTGGCCTCAAGACTTGACTCGTATCACTCTCAGACAAAGAGGACTCAGGATGTTATTTCAAGACCAGCAAAGACGATAACTTATGTTTTTGCTTGACATAAACAATGATGAGACAGGCATCATAAAACTATGCAGGTAATGAATATATAGTTAAATTACACCAATAGTAAGATGTCACTTGATGTCACTCAGACATCAGGGCTCAGATGAAAAAACAGTTTTTAAACAGTCAGTGATTTCACAGTGTAATGAAGGGATCAGTATGAGGTTAAAGTAGATAATTGCGGCGGGTCCAACTATATTTGCATAATGATTCATCAAAAGGGCGTATATGAATATACTCAAAACGCAATGCATAAAACACAAAACAACATCAACAGCACAAGTAACATCATCCATCGCATCCACAACTGCAACAGCATGTCAGTCAGTTGATCAATGCTAATATCACATCTACTCCAGAAAGCACCAGAGCATGTCAGCCAGCCCAGCGACAATATCCAATATCACACTAAAATATGACAGAATAGAAAAAATTGAAGAAATAACATTAACAGTGTTTGCTAAGGGTAATAAATCAAGCTTTAGATGTTCAGCTACGTGTTCATGAGTCAAGTTCAACCAATCAGGATATTTTGTGTGTTTTCTTATTCTGCAATTAAACAATTCTCAAAACATTCTTGTTTGTTCATTCAAAGTTCTTGGTGCAAAATATTTTTCAGAACATTTTTAACCAATGATGATTTTAAAAAGTGATGGGGACAAAATTGCCTATTTCAAAAAGTGGTGGGAACATGTCCCCAGTGTCCCCAGTGTCCCTAGTGTAAATGACACTCGGTCTTGGTCTTGACTGATCTGACTGAACCTGCCTGTTAAGGCCTGAATTTGACAGCCAAATCCAACTATACAATGCTTTTATTTCTTTTTCAGAGACAAAGTTATATTCTTGGAAAGGCTTTCTCGTAAATAAAACATAACTAGACCATAGAGGGTTTTAGTTTCTGACCTCCTCTGGTCATCGACTTTGTTCTGTCTGTCTCCTGGCCTTCCAGTGAACATTGCGCATCCACTTGAAACACATGACACGAATCGTCTCAAAATAGCCCGAAACTTTATGCAACAAAAACGACCAAACCAGATTCAACACTGGACCTGTTTTCAGGACCCGTCGAGTTCTTGTCAGGTTGCTGAACGCTACTCTGACCTGAGGTGGTCTGTGATCAGTGCGCATATGTGTGTGTATGTTCTGTAGTTGTGAGGACTCAGTATTCTCACAACAGTAGTCAAATCAAGGGAAGTGAGATCATTTGGGATGAAGTGTGAACTATTTCTGCGTCTGGGGTCACATTTGACAAGTGGGTCAAGTTTGGGGTTAATTTCAGGGTTTGTGATTAGAGAGATGGGGTTTTAGTTGAAATGATGTTGGTTCTCACAGAGACAGAGCTAGAAATTGTGTGTGTGTGTGTGTGTGTGTGTGTGTGTGTGTGTGAGCGTGCGTGTGTGTGTGTGTGTGTGTTCCTGTTTGCCCCCAGGTTGGTCGATTTGTGGTAGTTCATCAAGATTTAATTTTGGATTGATGTTTTCCATCCCGGAGAGAGACCATTAATTACCACTAACCACTGTGGGAAAAAATAAACACACACACACAAACACACACTCATACACACACGCGCGCGCACACACACAGGAACACACCTCTACCCCTGGCTGATGTATCATAATTGTCCTCTGTCCTCTTTTCATCCTGCCTGGCTCTATTTATAGCCTGTTTTAGGCCCCGCCCTGCCAGACGGTGCCATGGCAACTAAATGATTGACAAGCCAATCGACTAGCATTCTCGATCCATCTGGCGTTCTCCTTCCTCCTGTTGACCTTCCTTCTGACATCACCAGTGTCTGACTGTCTAGTTTCAGTCCGTACTGTCTGTGCGTGTGATCATAACTCAAGATTGGATGGCCTTACACCCCACTGCTAAATGTCCCCTCTCACATAGAGAGAGTCACCAGCTCACTGAGGGGATCGGGGTCAGAAAACACACTCACTCACACACACATTTACTGTACTTTTACATTAATTACTTAGCCTTTCAGTCTGCATGCATATTAGGAGGGCCGACAGTTTTTACTCAACATTTGAAGTATCTATCATTTGAATGTGTAGAAAAACTTGCTACCGCTTGTTCAGTTCAATTTTAAGTGTATCAGTGCAAAGCCTTGCACGCCAACTTGGGCTGCTCCTAAAAGGCACCGTGTGCATACAACCCATTGCATGCCTTGTTGCTGTTCAGTAGCAAATTGTGGCTAATTGTGACACCAGAAATCTTACAAGTAACATGAGGAAGCATTTTGGATTCAGCACCACAGATATAAAATTTTGTATAAAGGTAAGGCTCTGTAAAATGTCTTGCAGTACTGTTAGGTTGTCACATTCGAGACATAGTACAGAATTAGGCAACATGATATGCATCCAAATTAATTAAAATTAATTGCATTAATGCATGTTTGTTCAATTTTGTTATTTTGGAAAAAAGTAATATATTTATTTATATTTATGTTGCACTTTTTTTTTATCAAGCTTTATGCTTTGACATTTTCCTAGAAGATAATTTTGAGTTCTTTTTAACCCTCCTGAATTGTCAAGAACATTAGTGGTCAAGCTACAGTATGTCAAACTCATAAAAGCTTAGAGGTTCTTAACCTCCAGTGTCCGTACACAGAAGGTCAAGTGTTACATTTGACATTTGCAAAAGTGTTTTGTGCATAATGAAAAAGAATGTAGGAGTAACTGCAAGATGAGCAGCAATAGCCACACTCTCAAAGAAAAGAGCACTGTTTACATAATCATCATAATAATAAAGTTTATCAGATCTCCAAAAACAAAAAAAATTGCAAGCCATATGAGAGCACTGCAGTGCAAACAAACAATAAAAAATAGTTTGCATTTTCATATTGCTCAAAGTCTATTGTTTCTTGTCACTGTGGCCTCACTTTCACAGTATCTCCCTTTCTGTCAGTCTTCCTGTTTGTTTGGTAGGAAGAGGCATTAGTGCCTTGGAGTAGTTATACTCACCACTAACTCTCCAGCGATGGTACCTCTCACTCAGTCTCCTGTTAGCACTACAAAGATATTGATTCTTAACTTTATAACGTTGTTGACAGCACAGGGAGCTTACTGTCTCAAGATCAGCATAAGTAGTGTTCTGACAGGGTGACAAATTTGAATTTGGCGTCACGACTATCTGACGGTGCATGCTTTGGGAATTGTTTTTGTCTCTGCTTAGCTGCATCTCTATCAGCTAAAGTATTATCATTCTTTTTCTCCATTTTATCCATCGGCTCCATTTCAGAGCTTTGCTGACTTCCCCAGTGTTTGCTTAAATATTAGTTTTGCTGTGTACGTGCTGGAGTGGTTTAATAAAAGCTCATGAAAACTCTTTTTTCACCCGCAAATATTATTCACACTGTTCATCATAGAAGGGCATCCATCCACCCATTCATCCGTCCATCCATAGCAGCGAACAAAGTTGAATGGCTCCATTGTCTTTCTTCCCAACACTTTATTCACCTCCTTCTGGGGGGATCCTGAGCTGTTCCCAGGCCAGATGGGATACTTATTGTAAACCTTTCACCAGGTCTGCCTTATGTCTCCTCCCAGTTGGAAGTGGCTGCTGAAATGCGTGGTGGAGTACTGTAGACGTCAGGGAGTCATCGCAATCAGTCGCCCAAATCACCTCAGTTGGCTCTTTTCAACTCCAGTGCTCTCTCTGTATAGGTGAGCCCCAAGAAACCCTGTGAAGGAAACCAATCAGTCATGGCCCAAACTTGTGACTGTAGTTGAGGAGTTTGAATGTAAATTAAGCATCAAGTGGTAAAAAAAAGAATAAAAGACATTGTTTGCTCCAGAGCTGATGATGGTAGTAGCTAAAAGAGTGAGCCATCTTGCTTCCTTCTCATTTCTGTCACAAGTTTATGAGCAGAAGTGCAAGTGAGCATTTCAGTTTTCCTGGAAACAGGAGTTTAGTTGGGTGGTGTCAGAGGCTGTGGGTCTCCCAAGATATATTGCACATTTTGCCTCAGGCAGACCTGGTCCTGAACTCCATGGGGCTCTGAGCAAAATTCTGGGGACCCTCCTAACTGACCGGAGAGCCATGTAAATCATTTGCCACACAGCCACACCTGACACCCCAGTGCTCCAACGACAATCCTCCCTCCTTTCAAACAGTTTGCTCCATCTCTCGGTCAAAGAATACTGTAAGTAGATCTATATAGAACAGAGTTAAGTACAAAAAAATATATATTGAATAGAATAGTTTGTGTAGAATCTTAAGATAAATGAATATTGGCATTAACATAAATAAGAGTTGTTTTTTTAATATATAAAATGTAGAAAATACTAAAACATAACACTGAATTTTGGGTTTGATGCCGGGTAATTAGTAAGTTAATTGATTTTAAATTCAATATTTAACCAATCATCTGTCACTGTCAATCCATTAATTTCCATCTTGCATTAGTTCAGAGTTGTAATCAGTGGTAAACAGTAACTAAGTACATTTACATCAAGTACTGCACTTGTTTTGACCTTTACTTGAGTTCCATTTTA
This sequence comes from Lutjanus campechanus, assembly GCA_027495735.1. Classification (NCBI taxonomy): domain Eukaryota; kingdom Metazoa; phylum Chordata; class Actinopteri; order Lutjaniformes; family Lutjanidae; genus Lutjanus; species Lutjanus campechanus. Next base: position 1,785,129 of record JAJHUR010140512.1, on the reverse strand, counting down.
TACAACTTTATGCTTCTGTGATATATACCAGAGGCAAATACTGTACTTTTTAATCATCAAAGCTGAAAAAAGGCTGTTTTCTGATTTATTTATTTTTTATTTTTTAAGATACATGTTTTTCACAGTGATGCTACAGACATTAGATGATCTTATAGAATATGAGGTATTGCCGTAGATTTAATGAACCAGCAGTGTATCTGCACTGTAGACTGACTTAGAGACTGAGAAGCGCCCAGATTTGTGTTTTTACTCTCTCAAATACTCATGAATATACTTAGATCTTATAAAGACTTGTTTAGGTACCTCTTCATCAGGACAGTCTGGTTCAACATCCTTATAATTGTTGACACTGTAAAAATCTTCTAGTCAACCTCATTTTCCATCTTATTTCACCTGAAAGCAAACTACAAATTCTTTCACTTGAGATGGCAACTCACTTCAAAGAGGTGACCGGTGCCTTTCTGTAGCAGTACTTGTCGTGTTAGTCTGAAAAGAGTGACAGCATTAACAAGGTGTGGGCTTCATTGTGTATGGGTTATATTACTGTAAAGCTAGCAGGCATGAACTGCAAATGCTGGTTGTCATGACAGTGTCACAGGCTGCTCGTTGGAAGAGAAAAAGGACCAGCGAGCAGGCAGGCGAGCGGAAATGAAAAGGAAAAATAATGAAGGCACAAGAAATGTCATCTTGCCCTACACATGAAGCAGAGAAATACTTTGGTAGTTTGGTCATAGCTTAAGAAGTGCCAGAGCCAGTTTCCGTCAGGCTCATGCAATTTCATAACAGCAAACTGGGACTCAGGATGACCACACAAAACAGTCTTGACACAGGTTGGACCCCTCGCCACCTCACCACTGCTTCATGAACCACGCTAGCCTCTTTACCAGTCCATTCAGGCCTCATGCCCTCATGTTCCTTGATATTTTGTTATTTAACTGTTTGTGTGACTTAGCCACACATACACACGGCAGATTAAGCTGAAGTAAGACAACCAATTCAGCTTTTTATTAATGGGTGACCTCCATTTTGGTCAGTGTACCTTAAAAAAAGAATTAAATTAGATTGCATAACTATTTGTTTTAGCTATGATCACAATACTGACTGGCCCTGAGTAGCAGAGCCAGAGGCTAATTAGAAATATCTGTAAATTAAGGAGACAGGGTTTCAGAAAGCCCAGGAAACAAGTGACCTGTGGGTGTATGAAATTAATCCAAGTTAAGTGATTCATGAGCCCAACAATTACAGGAAAGTCTCCACTTTTATTACAAATGTCAGTCAAGCTAAAAAAGGGCCAAACTGCCAGTAAAGTGTTTAAAGTAGAGCATTCGTGCTCATTTCTAGTCAAGCTTCAAGAGTCTGTTCATTGTTAATTCCTAGCCATTCAAATCTCTGGTACAGATATTTTAATGGCTTCAATTATGATAAAACTGGCTCGCACTGAATGTCACGCATTACAGTAATTGTATCTGGCTTCAGTAGTTGTTCTTTAAAAAAAAAAAAAAAGCCTGCGAACCCTTTCTGTTGGTATCATTTTTAATTTCTTACTAGAAACAAGACTGTGTACGGCGGTCAGAAGTGTCAAATCACAAAAACACTTGCTGCTGTTTTTTTTATTGTTGTGTGTAAACACTCGAAGCAGATAACGTGATGTTTGACCAGGCTGACTCGTGATTTGCAAGATGAATACTCAAACAGTGGCCAGAGTTCATCTTTGATGGAAATTAATAAGGCAGCTATGTGCTGCTGTTATAAAAATGCAACAATGCAAAAAGAGTTATAAAAAACTCCACAGCTGAGCGAGATGTAATGCACTTAGTAGTCGGATGTGAATTCACACTGAATCGTAATGTCCTGCCAAAGCTCTCTCGGGCATTGCAGGCTATATTGCTGCCACAATGCCATTTCATCATAAGAAACAGTTGTAAGTCTGATTGGATGGCTCCCAGACCCCAGAATTGTATATTCCCAGTAGTATGGAGGATATTGGTCTGATGTGCTGTATTGCTGAACTGCTCCTAGAAACTGCATGTATAAAGGAACTGAATCGGATGGGACAAATAGTCACTGTAATGGAAGATGGCCGTAGGCTATGTCTGCAGTATGACTCAGTTTTCCCAGGCTATTGTTGGTTTTATTCACTTCCATTCTCCAATTTCACTACAGAGTAATCATAGGCACTACTGCAGTTTTTTTTTCTATTTCATCTATATCTGTTTTTTTTTTCCTCCTTTTTTCTTACAAGTGAACGACCTGATGTGCCCCAGTGTCTTAAACATACACCATAATGGTGTGAGATTACACTTTTTCTCCTGTCAAAGTCAGCTTGTTTCTCTTTACACTGTTGCACTGACAGGCCCGAGCCTTACACAGGTGGTAAATCAATTTAAGGCTCCAACCTTTTCCGTAGACGTGTCACTCATCACCTAATTGCTCAGTTCACTAGTATACTTTAATTAACTAACACACACAAACATTTGAGTGTGCGTGTGCGCACAGCAGCTGTGCCACTCTTCCTAGTTTGTCACAGAGCAGACTAGATTGATAAATAGCTTTTACACTAGAAGTGCTGACTGGCATTAGTGAATCTAACACTGATTGGCTGCACAGTTAAGACGTCACATACACTCTCTCTGTCTCTAACTCTCTATTTATGTTGTTTTTCTCCTTCCTGCCTCACCCTCTGTACTCGGTGTACTGAGTGCCTTGTTAAAGCTCGACTGACATTTATAAGTGGCTGCTTCCTTTATAATGATCAAGTAGTTTCAGGCCGTGACGTACTGGAATCTCTAAAATGGCAATTATATTCTGGGCATCAGTTGCTTTAATGGCTTCCTACAATTCTGTTATGTCTTCTTATTTAGTAAGATACGTACTGGGGAGATAAGGAAGGCAAATCTTGTCTGACTTAATTATTAACCATATTTTAAAAGATAAACACGCTTGTAGTTTGTCAAAGAAGCCAACACATGCATATTAATGGGATTTTACGTTTATTTTCTATCCACAAGGGCTGCGTCTCAGTGATAGAAAGCGTTTTCTGTGGAAACTCTTGTGATTTAATTAGACTTACAAGTGTGATTTTTAAATGCTGTCAGCAACATCTCCGATGTTTTCCCCTCTCCATTGGTGTATGTATCAAAAAAATTGCTTTATATTTCATGGAAAATCAATTTGGAAAGAAAGTAACACCCACAGCAGCAGTGCTGGAACAAACAAGAAACTTAGCCTGAGGAAAACTGTTTTTGGATATTTAGCCAAATTGTCACGGTCCACCATTGCTTTGATCTCTAAAAATACACTCATGTGTTGTTTGTGAAAGAAAGTCACTATTTAGGAAAATTTTATTTCAGAATTAAGCTAATTTTAGTGTAATAGAGATGGTGTGTGTACTTAATTTTGTCAATAAAACAGAGTGACTTACTATTGCCTCATTGTTGCTCCACTCCTATGACAGGATATAAGGCACATTTACAAACTGTATACAGACTAAAATACCCAGACACATTCTCTTGCTACAGATTATATTATTCCTTTTCTAAGCTTTGCTTTCCTGCTCTTTCTTTATGCTCTCTTACTTCCACATCATTCACCGCCCTGAGACAGTAGTGGATTTTTGTTGTAATTATTGTATCAATGAGATGAAATCTGAATTGATTTGATATTATTTTTCATTTCAGTAGGCAGCATCACACTTTTTTTTTTTTTATTGATGCTGAAGGTTGAGGCGGGTGAGATTGTTTGTCATGCTGCCTTTCTGTGGCATTTTGTTTTATTGATGCAGTCTAGTTTTATGGGATGACCTTTATGATAATATTATGTGCTGCATATTTCTCTTGGCAGGTCACTCGCTAACTTGCTGATTTTCATATTTTCAGATCAGTTGAAGAATCACCTCTTTGTGTGTCCATGCATTGAGAAAATTCTCTGATCTTTGAATCATGGAACACTTTCTTTCCTGATAGAATAATATAAATATATGGCCATCTAAGAATAAATGTCAACCAGTTTTTAAACATTTTAAATGAGGTAAAGAAAATTTGATACAGATCTTCTAGTTTGACTCAAACCCGAACTCTACATTCTCCAACTTGTCTATGGACTTCTTTGTGAGAAACTACAATGTACATAACAAATAACAACAAGAAATACACTCTTACTCAGCAAGTTTATCTCTCCTGAAAAGTTTTAACTGTACATACATGTGGAAGACTTACTAAATCCAAATCCTTTTATGCAACATACGAGTCTTATCAGCCCAGTTTAGTTGGAATTTAAAACATTAACAAATCAAAGAAGAGTTTATGGTTTTGCAAGGCAAAATTCTGAGTTGCTAAATCAAGGTATGGCCTTGATTTTCTTTCACAGTAGTTTATAAGATCACAACAAATGGCAGCTACTCAACATCTTCTCTAAAAATGACTCAACATCTTTTCTAAAAATTACATACAATCTCTAGCTTTCATTGCTCTCTGTGACTTTTTGTATAACACTACCCCGAAGCCATTCATATAACTGGCACAGATGCTGTGCCTCTGACATGAGACTGGCATATGCTTTGTGTCTGCACTACAGAGCTGTGATATGAAAACCGGCCTGCTTTTGACCCCAAGGAATGTACCCACGTTTGAGAGTCACAGCTGGGCCGCTCACAGGAGAGACACGTTTCTGAGACAAGAAGGGGTCACCTGAGTAAGATGGGCTACAGAAAGGAAAATGCCCAATTGAAATAAAACACATGAAGCTGTATCATTTTAAATAGTGTTGTTGCAAGAGCAATGCTTAAAAAGATGTAGATAATTCACTGTCGTTTTCCTCTTTACATCATTTTCTTCCTTACTGAATCCATCAAGAGTCACCTTAATTTGCTTTTCAGCCAGTGTTATAATTAGTCTCTTTGTGTCTCCCTTCTCTTCACTCTGCTGCACATAAAACAAAAAAGTCTGAACAAATAAACCTAAACATCTGAGTGAATAAGAAAATAAAATAAAAAAATGTTTTTGTGCTTTAGGACAGATAAGTAGAAGAAAATCACTCATAGAAAGGAATGGTCACAACATTTTCCCCGTGCAGCTCTTTCTTCAGTTTCTCTTATTTATTTTTCATATTCTACTTTTTTCTTGTGCCATGTCCTTGTCTCTTGTGCCAGGCAGTTTGAAGGTCACAGCTAACTAGCATACGTTGCTAATAGACTCTTTTATGCCTGCCAATGTTACAGAGTCATCAGTTCTTATTGAATTTTCATAGATTGGATGTAGAGATTCCTAAATATCTAAAAGTCAACTCAACCAGCATCAGTCAGACTAATGATTACACTGCAACAGAACAGTACATACCCTGTCATTACATTTTTCTTATAATTTGGCCTCACTGTACTGCATTGCTGAATCGTTGCCTCTGCGGAAGCAAAATATGTAAAAACTAAAAAACAAGTGGAGAGAGATGAGCCTCCCTACGCTTGATCTAAAGCTTTTAGAGCACCTCTTTTGAGTTTGAATCAATACTGTCTGCCCTGGACGAGAAGCTCTGTAATGCTGACCATTACTCTGGACCATTGCATTTAGTGCATTTACTCTGTATGAAATGTGCCGGTATGTTTGTTGTTTGTGCACGATGGAGAAAAAGCTCTCAGCATGAGCCGCTATTAGTGTCGTGTCAATTTTCAAAATCTGGGAACATCCTAATGTGTCTAAAGAGGGCTGTATCAGGGAGAAGCGGTCAGGGGAGTAAAATGAACGTTAGATGATATGCATGAAGACTGTGTGTGTTTGTGTGTGTGTGTGTGTGTGTGTGGCTGTGAGAGTTCGCTTGCAACGTGATTTAGAGATTGGGCTTTAAGTCAAGCCAATTACTGCATCACAACTCTCCCAGTCAGGGTTAAGTGGACTAACAGAGAGGCATGGGGTGTAAATCACATCTAGCTGTCAGACTCCAAGTGGGTCTGATGACAGTCATGGTGGTGAGGGGAGAATAATGGAGTGCAGAGTTGGGATCTTAAATTTGGTTATAAAAATATAATCCAGCAATGTTCCTTTTTGAAGTTTCACTTAATCAGATTGGTGAGTGCAGATAGCGTCAGAGTCAATGCTAACTCAGTTGTTTGTTTTTTTTGTTTTCTTTTCACTCAGACTTTTTTTTTTATGCTCAATGTTGTTTTCACTTTAAGCAGACTTGGTTTAAGGCACACAGTGAATACAATTTTTAAAAAAGTGTGTGTTTGGAAGATTCGTGATGGTAAACATCTATCACCAGGATGTCCTGGATTCTTCAAAGGGTGTTATTATTTTATTATTTTTAGCCTAGAAAAATAGGATCTCAGCCACATACTAGGTTCAATTACAGAGGCTGCTATCATCAGGGAGGACGGCTCAGCAGTTCAGGCTTCATTAAAAAGGGGGAACTGTATTATTATTTTTTTAAGTGCTGCCAGTCATAAACATGCATATGCTAATATACAGTACACAGCTGCACAGGGAGCTGTGATGCTGTTTTAGCTGCAAGAAACTGTTTGTTGACCATATAAAGCTGCCTGACCCATAATTTGCTCAGCAATAGTAGATTGTGGGAAGATATTCCATCAGACCTCCCACAGATGACTAATCGCCTCATATTACTCAGTATTTCTGGACTTGAGGCATTTCTGCCTTTCTCATTCTCTCCTTCGTCTACCTCACTGATTATGTGTGTAATGAAATGAATTTTAAAAGTCTCATGGTGCAGCCACTGCAGCATCAGTGCTTTGTACTTTTACTGTGTTGTTGTTTTCATTCTGTTTTACAGTATGTGTGTTGGCACCGTAAAGTTATTAGATCCCATCATGCCTACGGCTGGCTTCTGTTGTCTCCAACAGTCTGTTGCTGACTGCTGAATCTGTCCAGTCAACACACCAAAATGAAAATGTTCAGTGAGTTTAAATCAGTCATGCTCTTTTCTTTTCTTCTCCTTAATACAGCTGCTAAAGGTGCCGCAGGTTAGAGGAGGGTTAATTGGGTATCAAAAGGTGAGCAGCTGCTGACACCACTCATAGCCGCAACCACTAAATAGATGCAAATCATAGGCATGAAAATGGATCTTAGCGGTCATCTCGCACTTACCCCTGACAGATATTAAAAACCTTTAAAAGGATCTGCATTAAACATTCTGATACATTTCATAGTGTGTTCTACATTAAAGAGCTTATCATTACGGTTAGAATTCATGTATGACATGAAAGGTGATGATATGACATGAAGGGTCATTTCATTTATTGTGTTTTTCCCACTGGAAGGAGCACTTAGGAGATGAGCTTACGCCTTGAGTGTAGTCACTAACCAGTAGTCGAGCAGTTTCATTTTATTGTATGTTTTTATCCACTCTAGCCAGCATAACCCCAGGGATGGGACTATCAGTCTGGCCACTACTGAAGTCCAGACTGAATTATATCAGCAACTACTGGATGGATTGCAATGAAATTCGTACGTACATTCTTGGTCCTAAGAGGATGAATCCTACAGACTCAAAGGGATAGTTTGAATTATTCAAAGTGGGGTTGTATGAGGTACTTATCTATTGTTGATGAATTACCTACAGTAAATGGCAGTCAGCACTACCCCATCAGCAGGAGTACTGCTGTAGGAAGCAAAGCAATGCACTGCTGTGGACAGAATCAGCAGCAAAACATATTTTAGCCACGTAAAAAAGGTCCACTTTTAAAGATCAATATCCATTTAAGTGTATGCTATATCTAAAATATTTTTACTTCTTTACTACAGACTGTCAGGCTGTCAGACATCAAGGTAAAGCAGTGAAAATGTTATATGTATAGCATGCACTTGAACTGATGTTGATTTTTTTTAGGTGGGCCTTTTTAAGTGGCTAAAAAACAGCTGAAATCAAATAATCCAGACTATCCCTTTAAGTGATTCCCTGACTTTTCCTCTATGCCATCATCTAGTCAAAATTTTGTCTTCTACTCTACTTTATAACCAAATGCATGCAAAACTAATAACAGTTCCATCAGCCTCAGCTGTAATGTCTGTATGGTATTGTTAGCATGCTAATACACTAAATTAAGATTATGAACATGGACCTAATTATACTGTACCTGCCAACATCAGCATGTTAACATTCTTATTGTTAGACTATTAGCATGCTGAAAGCAGCATTAGTTAAAAGCACTGCTGTGCCACAGCTTCACAGCCTAACTGTGGACTATTGTTGCATGACAGATGCTTTAAATGCCATTCACACCAAAAAATAAAAAGTAAAATGACTTCCATTAAATTATTTTGTTATGTGTTACATGTGCTGCTTTGGTCATATTTTACATCACTCTCGGATTACTAAATACAAAATGTCCTTTGAAAACTGTTTCAGTTGTCATTGGCAAGTCAGCTTTCTGCTCTATTTAAAGCATCTCTATGTTACAGCTGTAATAGCAGAAGCCTCAATGATTAGACAAGCCTTTGAAACAAACCATGAAATTGATGACAAGCTAACAAGTAATCCACAGAATCCATTTAAATGAAGAACAGTCCATTGAAATTGGGCATAAAAGTGATGCCATTCCAGCAGTTGAAAGTTAACTATTTACAATACTCTATAAAGTATCTTATTGTGTTTCTTTTTCTTTTTTTTTCTTACAGTATTTGTAAGAATCTCTGAGGGTGTATGTTCATATGCTGGTAATTTATGGGGGATGGTTGATATGGTTGATATGGTTGAGCGTAACCAAGGAGATTAGAGAATAAGTAGAGGATTATAGTTGCTGTGACGATCACCAGTGTATTACACAGTATATATATAAATTTATTTATTTATTTGTAACCATTATGTCACATACACAGATACATAATGGACAGCTCAGTTATATCACAGTGTTTTACAATACGGTCCAGTTAAACTGGTGTCAGTAAGTATTGGAAAGATTTATAAAGACACTTCAATTAGTTATCATGTCTTCTAGTTGATTATTAAAGAACCTGATTTGGATTCTTGCAACAGTTTCTTCTGTGTGTGTGTGTGTGTGTGTGTGTGTTTCTCTCCTTTGCAGCCAAAATGTTTTGTATTAACAACGTGTCAGACTGTGCCTTCTCTCAATTTGAATGATTAACAGGATTAATTTATGTGTTCATAACGATCCCTAACTTCTGCGTCGTTGTAAATGTGTTGGCGTATGGACTTTTTGCAGCATATCAAACTAATGTGTACAAGTGTTTATGAACAACTGCATATTTTAGAGATCGCTTTAGTTCACCATAATTGGACAGGCCTTTCATCTCTTGCTCTTTCTGCTTTTGAATATGCGTTTCCTCATCGAGGCAGATCAAAGGCACCACTTACAGATTAAAAAGAAGACTATAAATATGTGTGTGTGTGTGATGCATGGACGCATGTGTGCCTGTGAGTAGTCATCATAAAAAGAACATCTGAGGGAACACTGATATCAGCTCCCTCTTTTCTGTTTATAACTTTTTATCTGTTTGTCTTTTTTCTTATCTAACTTAACTGCACAGCAAGCAACTCGAATTATGACAAATCTGAAACCCTGTTTTAATAGTGGGGTGGAAAATTCGGGGGTTTGGGTCTTTAAAGCTGCAAGCTGCATTCACAGCGTTCTGTATGTTTGTGATTGGAAAAAAAATGCGCTGCAAGGTAGTTTTTATTATGCTATAAAAAGTATGGACCTTTCCGTGATTCCACGAATGACAGTGTGAGTCTTAAGAAAGAAAGTCAGTGGAAACTCAATGACTTGGGTTGCTCGGTAACAGAGCTGGACAGATTGTTGCCACTTGTTAATGACGAGACGTGACTGCATTAATGTGAAGCCAGTTTTCAAATGCAGGTAAAGCCGGTGGGTAAAAATGTTAGATAAACGTGTTTCTAAATAAAAAAAAATAGTTTTCAGAAATATTTGCTGATAATTTATAAACGGTGACGATTTCATTCAATGTAGGACAATTTATAAAACTAATAAAACTTGATAAGAGCTCTTAATTCCACATGTCTGATCATTTAACTGTCTGATTTCAGTAGTTGTCGGTAAATATGTTTTTTGTCAACACTCACAAGATGTTTGACAAGCCAGCTATAACAAAAGAAATCAATATTTAATTCAGATGCAGCGACGATCTAAAAGTTCCTGCTGGTGCATCTATTAATCGATTGTTCCCTGCTTCTGGGAAACTGACCAAGAGCATTGGCCCAAAGTGGTGAGTCATGGTCAGAAGTGTGGATGTGAAACATGTCAATGTTATGTTTCATTAAAAAGAAATTTGAAGACACTGGATGGGCAATGAGTCAGATGTTATTGAAATTGTAGAGTCCTTAGGTACAATATCCATCTCTGCTTTTCTAGCTTCATTTTACCTATACTTGGTCCTGTATTAGAATTACATAGTCTCCCGTAGATTTGTGACAGTCATGCTGAGTAACTCATTATTCTCCTCATCAATTTCAAATGTCATATGGCGTGATGGCATGACTCACCGATCTCCTAGGCATGCGGAACGATGTTTAACATGTACGTATATTTGCATTCATTTGTGGCTTTGAAGTCGTGAGGCGTACTTGCATAACATTTGTGTCTCCTTCAGTGTCTGTTTGAGAAGTGTGCGGCGGGGCCTCCACGGGGCTGGCCCAGTCTGTGCGTGTTTGCCACCGTTCTTACTCTACCTACCTCGTCTCATCTTCATTTGAGGTACTGAGCCATGGCAGACACAGCGTAGGCCCAGATGAGCACAAGCAGTGCTCCTTTCCTTTTCTCCTCAGCTCTCTCATTTTCCTCCCACTCCTCGTGCTCCTGCTCCTCTGTGATGGAAGCAGCTGTTGTTTGTTCATTAACTTCTTTTAGGCTGCACACATATCCCACAGTGTTTAAGTGGCACGCTCACGCAATCACGCACAAAGAAATTCAAGATCACACACAGACGCCGCCACACAAACATCTTGTTTTCCTTTTAGCACTCTTCTCATTCAATTTAGCTTTTTCTCATTGTTTGTGTCCATCCATCTAATTAGTCTAATTGAGTTTTCTTTGCTCTAGTCTAGTCTACCTCATCTTTAAAAAACACTCCTGAGAGCATGGCTTGTGTTTGATTAGTCTGAAATTGTGAGGAACGAAGAAGGTGCAGACAGATCAAACTTGGGGGATGTGTATATTTTTATACGGGCTCAAAACGATTTCCCTCTGTGTGAATCAAGGCGAAAAGGAAATGTCAGTCTTTTCAGGCCACACACACACACACACACTGTGTCTCTGATCTCTACGTCTCTCTCCCTACCTTCCCTGTCCCTCTTGCAGATTCATTTGAATAACCCTCTGGTGTACTTGTAAGTGCAAGTTCAAAGCTGTGTCACCACGTCCTCGCTTCATATATTTGATTGAAAGCGGATTGCATTTGCCCTGATTTCCACAGTGAGGTCACTTTAGTTTAATACATACAGAAACAGTTGGATGGGGTTATGTTTTCATCCGTATCAGTCTGTTTGTTTCTTGGGTTATCGTATAATGTCATGATCCGCGCAAAACTTTGTTAGGACAAGGAAGCAGTGAACTTTTCTTATTGATTGATCAAAGGGGTATAAAAGGCACATTAACTGTAGAACACCATCAATCTTTGTGTGCTTATACACAACAGAGGCAAATCCTCTATAATTGGCCCTGTCAAACAACGTATGGCCCCAAGAGATCTCATTTACAGCCTGCCAGTTTTTTCTAAAATTAGACTCTGTAGTTCACGTTCAAAACTGCCCTTTCAGTAATGGATACTGGACAAATATGTGCAGTTTGGGCATGTACTTTTACAAAAAAAAAATTAGTGATTAGAATTTAATAAAATTATACATCTCATTGCCCATTTCACGTGAAGTCATGAAAATGCAGCCTGTTCTCACTCCCAGTGTGTCCAATACCACAGCTTGACATATCCGCATATCTGACTTTGGATATCTGTCAATACTGATACTATACTGATACCAACAATCGTTTTTTGAATTCTTTATTATTATTATTAGCAGTAGCAGCAGCAGCAGTAGTAGTAGTAGTAGTAATATTACATGAGATTGAAACTGAACCTCAGTTTAGTGGGAAAAAAGTTCTGTGTCAGTTGATGTTGGTCACAGTTTCTCCATTTAGAAAGCTTCTTTAGTTTATGTAAAGCTACTTGTCAGCCCCAAATATTACATGCTAATGCAGATTGGTATGCAGATCGATGCCACAAATCTGACACATGATAGGTGCCTGTCAGTATCAGGTGCCACAATATTAGATATTTAGTGAATTTCCATGATTATCAATACCTAATTCAATACCACATTGGTAGTATGGAAGCATGTTGTTTTTCTTTGCCACCTGAGATAAAAACTCTTCTAAGTCTTCCAGGACAGAAGACTTAGGGGAAGATTTATTGAACCTGCCACAAATCACTGTCAGGAGAGCATGTTGCCATGTCTGGAAAGCAATGCAAAAGTGATTTCTGCTCAGACATGAAGTCTGTTGTTTTTTTCTCTTACATTCTTTCCCTCTTTTTCCCTTCATGTTTTATCAGAATAGTAGTACAAATCTGTAGGTCTATAGTGTTTTTTTTAGCCTATTTTTAAGAAGGTTTTAGGAACCTTGAGCTCCTGAACAGTCAACCCCCTGTGTTTTGTTGTACCACAAACATTTTGTTTCAAGTGGAAATTTTGGAAATCCTAAAAATGTCAGGATTTCAGTGATGACAAATGGCTGTGAAGACACCCATATAAGAGATGACAGATGACATTGTTCCAGAATAGATGCATTTTCGATCACAGCTCTTCATTTGAATGAATTGAGTTGTTGAATGTATTCATGCTCCCCTATTGATCTGACATCTGTTATGTGTGTATCAGCACCTTTGCTTGTCCTGGACTGACCCCGTCCCGACAGAAAGGAGAATGATGGAGTTTTATCATGAAAAATGATAACACCCACTGTCCCATCACTACATGATAAACTGTGTGGTGTGCATGCGATGGTGTTGGAAGTGTTATGTCATTGAAAGAAATGATGGCGGTGCACACAATAGTGTGTGTGCCTCCTATATATTCTGTAACTTGAGTTCAAAGAGCAGCAGAGATAAATCACTTCCAATTTATATTCCCCCAAAAAGAACATCACATAAAGATACCACACCAGGAGACAACCATTTTTCCCATTAAAAGATAACGATTACGTAAATACTGAGGCAGACTGTCTGGATTCGCAGACATGATACTTAGTACCTGTCTACAGTTTGTCACTATTCAGCTTTCACATTGATATTTACTTGCTTGTTGTTTCAGCTGTTGTGCTAATGGGCTTCGAAAAACTGATTGGTTGTCAGCTTAATGATACCCTGTCACACCTTCTCTTTTTTTGAGACTGAGCCTTTTAATAATCTCAGTGCCCCTTAACAACCCACAATGATCCACAACACTGAGTTTTCTTCTCATCTTCTTGATTAGAGTACGTAGGTGGTTCCATTTTTTGGGGGGGAAGCATCAAGCAGGACACCAAACTAATGGTGGGAGTTATTCCGGCCCAATGAATCTTCAGAACTCAATTTGCGCCTCAGTTAACGTCTGACAGAGTACATCTCATTAGTAGCGGGAACAAGTTGTGTATGGAGTCAAGTGTGTAGCTAATTAGTCTGATGAATAATTGTGGGAATTTAATGTTAAGGGTTGTGTGAAATAATAAAGCATATCAACCAGCAGACAGATATCTCAGCATGAAATCTACATTTCATAACATCTGCAGCATCCTCTATCTCACACAAACAAAAGGAAGCTGCACAGCTGAGTTTACTCTGCTCTGTTAAGGAGTGCCAAGACATTATTATATTTACAAAATAGAACATTAGAGGCTGACTCAGAATTTTGTGAGTTGAATCAGATTTGGCAGTTCAATACAATGATTCAACAATTCGAGTCAGACTCACGTTTTAATGCATTGTGATGTAAAAATATCGGATTTCACACAGTCGGAGAAAATAAACATGCGCATTCTCCTGCTCATATTGCAGGTATAAAATCCAAGTGCACCACGGACCGTGCCATCTGACTCTATCACCCTTCTCTGTTTCCATCACCATTAGTTTGAATGTTGTTCAAAAATCTCAGTAGTATTGAAGCAATTTGATCGGTACCATAATGGTATTGAAGTTTGATACCCAGCCCTACTCGTCTGTGCTAATTTTGACTTGATTTCTAAAGTTTACAGCCTGACATGCTGTTGAATTGCTCTGTGTACAATGATGCAACTAAACAACAAAAGCTAAAACTTGTTTGCAAAGCTTTCGTTTCACTGTCTTACCACGTTGTCACAAGATTTTATTTAGTGCACCAGCTAATATAAAGATATATATGATTCCCCTTATTTATAATTCCTCATATGTTTTACCCTGTTACTGTAGTGCACTCTGACGGTCAAAAAACAAACAAAATAATGACTGCTTGACTTGAAGAATCTCAGTCATTCAAGGGGTCTCTGACTGATGATTTGGCTGATCGACTTTAAGCTGGCAGCCCCATAGAACATACCTCTGTAACTCGCCAACCATTATAACTATCAGCATTGGAGCTCCTTACTCATAGCTTTGAACACATTGTCTGAAAAATGTTTTTGCCTGTTGGTAGTTGTCAGTGTTGAGAGCTCAGGAAAACTGCTGAATGCTGCTAGTGACAGCAGAGCCCTCAGGCAGCATGTGTTGGAGGTTGACTCCACTCAAACTCACAGTGGAGGTGTACATGCTGAAAAGTGAAAAAAGTTCCTTCAAGTGCTCCTGATTCCTCCTCTGGAGGGAGTAGTAGTACAGGCAAGTTTGGAGGAGTTTGCTGTCCTGACTGCAGGGTTTACAGATACAGAGCTGGATCTGATCCCCGGAGAGAAACCTGATTATACCATGAAGACACAGAATATTATCTAAGCTGACGTTATTCTCCTATGTTCTGTCTCTGTGAAAGTCAACAGGGAACAAGCGAGAGCTTGTGCTTGTGAGAATAGAGAAAAGTGGGCAAAGGTGATTCATTTAAGAAAATGACTTTTATGTTGACGGCTGGAGAACATTGCTTTTGTTCGCAATGAAAAGGAGACATGCATCTCTAAAGATGAAGAGCTTTGAGAGAGGGAAACCGTAGGGACCACAGGAACACAATCTCTCCTTTCAATTTTCTTATTTTCACCTTAAGCCCAGTGGAGTGAAAAAGAAACATCTCAGCGCTCATCCATAGGAAGAAAATTGGGCTGCGCTGGAGTCCACATCAAGTTGTTGCACTGTGCAAACCATCTTCTGGGAGTTTAGAGTGGGGCTGTATGCTGATGACATTCATCAAAAGTCGTAATGGATTCACAGTGGGAGCCTGAATATGAAACACTCGGCATGTACATGAGAATTGAAGCAGTTTAGTCCAGGGTAAAAATGCACTCCTGCTGAGACAACACTGAGTCAAATCTATTCTAAATCTGATGGGTACACTGGTTATCAGTGTGCTGTAGATAAAACGAGTAATTTCACTCAAGAATTACAAATAGTTTCTAACTCGTAGTCTCAAATAACACGCAGTAAATGTGAAGACAGTAACATAAGTAGAAAGAGATATATGACGTGGGAGGTGGAGGGAGGCAGTGAACAGGAAAGGGACACCATAACAGTATCAAGCGTGAGTGATGGGTAAAGTAATTTAGCACAGCACGACAGAAAAGACTGTGATGCTATAGGCCTGCTCTCCTACAGTAAACATTCCAGGGAGAAATAAGCCAACCGTCAGCTAGTTGCGTTGATAGGAGGGAGGAGGCGACCTGTGGAGGTTAGATATCTTACTCACCTTCTTTGAGCAATAAACTAACTGGGAGGAGACGAGAGAGGGGGGAAAAAAAGATGAGACGCATGAAATAGAGGTGCTGAAAGCGAGAGATAGAGGAGGAGGAGGAGGAGGAGGTGGAGGAGGAGGAAGGAGGTATAGGGGAAGAAAGAGGAGTTGGAGTTAACAGGAGCAGTGGAGGAAGATGACTATGACTAAGAGAAGGGATGAAAAGTTTTTGTGAGGGGTAGGATGGAGAGGCAGGGGTGTGGAGGGAGCACATATAGCCAGAAAACTGCACTGCAATAAAAAGAACACATCATACACTTATGCGCCCACTATGTCGGTGTCATCCTCCTCCCTGCCTCACATCCTCAACACGGGTATTCCAAACTCTGCCTTATTGTGTATTCAGTGAACACCGCCGGCTTTGTTTTTGTTTGGCACCTTGGCATGGGTCTAATAGTGTTTTGCAAAGAATTCTTAGTGTTTGTCTGAATCTCCCCAGGGTTTGACTTATAAATCTAGGAGGTTATCGCAGCAAGCCATTGGTAGAGAAGGGGAGGTTTGGCATATTTTGCATGATTTTCGACTGGTTTTATTACATACTCATGTGACTCAGTGCCCAGCAGGGATGTGTTTGCTGTTTTGATTCTCATAGACAGTTTGTGTAGCGGCCTCTCGTCTGTCAGACAAGAGGAGTTTGGTGTAAATTGTTTTCACACTCAAGTCTCCTCACTGATTTTTCCTCCTCTTGACCCTTCTTTCTCTTTCAATAAAAACTTGAAGTGTCTTGTTTTCTTGTTTAATCCATCCTCAAGGTCCTTTGTGTGTGTTTTAAAACTTTTAAAGGTACACTATGTAGGATTTTCCTTTAAAAAACAATGTATAGACTCATGTAAAAATAATGTCTCTCAATGATTTATCACTTACCGCCTACTAGATATGTGTGGTGGTGTCTGTATCTGCAGAGATCCTGCCCTCTGCCTCTTTGTTCTTATTTTCTCATTATTCTGCCGTGTTTGGAGTGTTCCTGGGTGTCAGCGTCGGTATTTAACGACCTGGGAATGAGACTCATAGATCAATTTCATTTCTGGCGCATTTGCAAACTGCAGCTGACAAATCCTGCATATTCTTCCTTTAAACCATTTTTGGGCTTTTTTTTTGCCTTTATTAGACTCAACTCGAGAGGAACAGTGTTCATCAAACGTCCTCAGCCGGACACAAACTGGGAACACTGCAGTTCATACTGCCTTGTGTCCTTCTCACTGCTAAAAGTCAGAACAAAGGTTCATGTTTTGGTTGCATTGTATTCCTTTTATCCACTTAGTTTTGGCTTCATGTTGCAATAATGCGAGCTCACTAAAGAGCTATACTGAATCACCCTCATATCACACTGACAACAACAGTCAATTCCTGGTTGACAACTGGCAGATGATTTCAATTGTGAAGATATGTAAAATCGACAAATTTGTTTATTTAGGTGTCATTTTCAGCCGAAACTGTAATGTGTCTGACTTTCCTGCTTATTTTATGTACTGTGTTGCTTTGCTAACATCTTTGATAAACCAAATCTTACAGTGCTGTTTCACCACTTTTGAGTCAAATTATAATGTCATTTCCTTTAATATGTGGTCCATCAGGTAAATTAGCATAATAGTGAAAGCATAAAACATGCATTTTAGATGAATGAGATGTGTAGACTTTGAAATAATGTCCTGAAAAAAGAAAACATTCAACATATTGCTGCCATTAAATTGTATGTACATGATGCGGGGGTTTTCTCCCTGACAGTTGATTGTAAACAAACATCAGCATGGGTTCTATTCATGACATCTACGTCCTGTTATCATCACTTCAATCAATCAATCAATCAATCAAACTTTATTTATATAGCACTTTTCATACATATTAAAAATGCAGCCCAAAGTGCTTCACAAGAAGAAAAAAAAAGAAAAAAAACAAAGAAAAAAGAAATGACAAAACATACAATGAAAATTAAAAGCACCCCCCCCCACAAACACACACACACACACACGCCCACAGTTACACACAGTCACA
>JAJHUR010140512.1:1745179-1759496 GCA_027495735.1 Lutjanus campechanus | reverse complement strand
CTCTTCTGTTTTGACTTCTCTTTGTGAAAGAATAAAATGTTCATTGTCATATGCATCAGGCCAGGATGAGTAAGAACATAGAAAAATGACACAATTTAATATCTTATGCAGGTTTATGAAAGGCTTGAATTCATTCTTTTATTCTTGGTATAGTGAAGTGACGTCTGTACCTAAAGCAGCAATAAATCATTTTGAGCCACTTAGAGGCAGCAAATCAAGCTGTAAGCACAGTAGTAACATCATCTTATAAAATTGTTCTGGTGAATATCTTAGTAAACAGTTGTCTATTTACACATCCAGCAGACAGAGTATAACATTAGCATTCATTTGTAGTAATGTTTCTGGTCAGTCACTCTCTTCAGCTCTGTTTTTGTCTCCACCAACTCCTGAGGGAATTATCTGGCTCTTTAGCTGCTAAATGCTCCACTATGTTCACCAGCTGACTGCTGTTTGGTGCTGGGCAGGTAGCGTACAGTGCTTTTATCACAAGCTTTTTCACTGAAAACAGCTGCCCGCTGTGACTGGAAATGAGGTTCATGATAGCACAGAGAGTGAAAACAGTTGTGGGCCATGAGCTAAAAGATGCTAAAAATCTCTGCGGCTTTGTTACTTTGAGTGACCACTTTCACATTACACATAGTCAGTTGATCCATTGTTAAAGGGTTAAGCGGTAAAAAAAAAAGAATCAACTAGTAAACTATTTTGAGGCCTAAAGGTAAAAGTAATTTTTCATGCAAAAATGGCAGCAAATGATGTGTTCACCCTCTCAAATATGAAGATTTCTTGCTTTTGTCCATTTATTATCATATTAAGCTAAAATATCTTTGGGTTTTGGACTTACAAAACTGAAATGTGAAGATCACCTTAGACTTTGAGAAACCGGGATGGACATTTTTCACTATTTTCTGACATTTTATACATGTTGCAAACCTAGTTACCCAGTTATCACTTTTCTTTGTTGTCGTTTGATAACCACAATAAATAAAAGCATTTGTACAGGGGCAAGTAAAGTTTGACTTTGAGCAAGTAGATTTCCTCAACATTAACATTGCATCACTACCTAACATGAACGTTGCATCACTACCTAGTCTTTAGCCATTAATTTGCTGGCCAAAACATAGCATTAGATGACAAAAACATCTAGCACACGACTACATCACTGTGACATCACTGAATGCTGGAAGAAGAACAGATTTTGCAGCAGGAGAACTCACTCGGTCAATAAAGCACACACTTAAGAATTTATTGCTTTGATTGACAACATTTACCATCAATACTAATTTGACATCCACATGAAAAGTGCCATTTTCCCTTTAATGTAAGAATATTGATTTTTTGCAGCTGTAAGGCTTTGGCTAAAAAATATCTCTTTGTCTGATTTGAAGGCCAGGAAGGCTGAGTCAGTCACAACAAGACTGACGCAAATAATTAGCTTTTGCAGCCAGAAAAGTAGACCAACCAAAGCCATGATGGAAAGGACAGAGAACAGTTTTCTGTTGACCTATACAGTACATGATGTTGTGCTCTGCTCTTTGAAAAAAACTTTCCCTCTGTCTGTTATCCTGATTTTTTACACTGTATAAATCTTTCAGTTTCCAATTAAATACCTCAACCTTTTCTTTCCTCTCCTAACTTTTCTCTGCTTCGATCTTCACTGGGAATTGTAGGTAGATGTCCCTGATATCCTTTTTTTCTTGTATTTTCATGTCCTTCCCTTTTTCTCCCTCACACTTTTTCTCCTCTCATGTTTTCCTCTCTGCTCTGATGTTTTATTCCTCCTGTCCTCTTGGCAGAAGTGTTACTTCTCAGTTCCTGTTGTCACTGCCTCTCTCTTCTCAATCAGTCAACTTCACTTTTCTCTTTTCTTTTTGCCTGAGGGATTGGAAGCGTTACATTCTTACCCCTGTAATGGTCCTAATCCGCTTAGCTTAGTAATGTAGCCCAACATTAACCCCCACATCTCCTGCCTTAAGCTCCACATCTGTGTGTTTGCATTCTTAATAGGTGTCTGTTTTTTGTGAATGACAGTCAAGGAGTTGCTGCCACAAAGTTGGTGAGCCAAAGTTGTCAAACATTTTTCATAAGAAGGTTGTTTCATCTCTTTTTTTTCTCTTTAATCTCAGCTTTCACTCATTGTTGAATTAGTTGTGCTTGTCAAATGTGTCGATTTTCCACCAGTTAATTTTACATCCTCCGCTGGAAAGCCCTCAAATAGTATATATTTTTCGGCATACATCAAAAATGCTGTTTAAGGGCTTCAAGTATGCAAATATATTTAATTAGCTAAGCGCACTTCAAAGTCTTTCTCTTATGAATATGCAACGCTGTATTGTATTTTTCTTTTTTCCCCACTTGACAGCCATCTGTCTGCGTGTCTTTGATGCACACCACATGTCTACCCTGCTGTTCAAAATACCAACACACCATCACACAAACATTTGCACAAACACTTCCACATACAGGTTTAATATATGGAATGCATTTTAATTTAATACTTGCAACATATCCCTATAGATCCAAGCCTCTCCAAACATGTTATAACCCCTATTTATAAACCCATTTAAATGTTTTCGGCTTTGTTCTATAGTAGGAACTGCATAATGCATTCCTCTGAAGGCTGATATTCAAATTGTTGGATCTGATGTGTTACGGGCTTCGGTTATTTCAGGAGATGAAATTTAAATAAGAGCTATCAAGGAAAGCTGTTGTTCAATGATTAAAATGCATGAATAATGTTCTCAGTGCAGATGATTATATCTGCCCCATCCTGACACCCCACCATCACAAACTCAAACTCTTTTAACAAAACAGCCATATTTTCATCACTTTTGAGCCAGACAGGTAGACGGTGCCATGATTCTTTACTTTAACCCTCGCAGACATCCTTTTATTTATTTTTCTATCATCCTGACCTGTCTAGCTGTTGCAGCTGTTCTATTATTAATATTTTATATACAATTTGTATTACTGTTTCAAATTTTACTCATCTTGATGCCCATGTTTAATAACAGCACTTTGAAAAACTCACAGTAAACACTGTCCCGCATCAAGCAAATTTAGCAGCAGTCTCCCAGATGCAGACACAGCAGCAATGTAGGTTTGTTTTGGTTCAGTGAAACATTGCCAGTGCAAATGACATTATGCCATTTCAAAATCATTAAGAGGTAATCAGTATAAAAGTTTATTTCAGTGTATATTGGACTTTTTGAACATTTTAAACACATTTTAACAACACCACGATAATAATGATAACTAATTCTGGTCACTATCATCATGATATGAAATTTTCTTACCATTTCATCTCTACACTGTATCCACTTTCTCACTTTCATCACCTCCATCTTTTAGCCATTCTTACTTTTGAATACTGATCCTTACTTTACCACCAAATTCCATATGAAACCCTCACTTTTCTCTGGAACTCTCCTCTCTCCACCACGCTCCCTGCCCATACAGGCCTCAGGAAGTGGGTGTGTAGTGTGTCAAGTTAGTTTAAGGGGGGGAGAGAGACGGAGAGAGAGGTAGAGAGAGGAGGGGAAAGGGAGGATACTGATCAAAATAATAAACAGCTGTGTGAAAGAGTGGGGGTGAGTGGCCAGAGTAAACGGGAGCAGCAGAGGAAGAAGAGAGAGGGATGTGGACACCAGCCTGGGAGTCTGTGCGACCCCCGAGGGAACAAAAAGCCAAAGAAGAAACGCAACTTTTTGAAGAAGTTTCCTCGTCCCAAAGGGGGCAAAGAAAGAAGAGGATGACAAACAGAGCGACCTCTCCTCCTTCTCAAGAGGCAAAGAGATAATCTGCAGACTCAAAGAGGCCAGCCAGGCAGGCTCTCTACCCGGGATCGAGACATGGAGTCTTGAGGCAGCTCCTTGCAAGCACGTGGCTCCGGAAAAAGAAGAAGGCATTCTTTGACTAAGTGGCCTGGTCATGGCGGTGATTAGGAGGGTGTGATAGAGCGAGACCAGAGCGGGGCTGGAGACCTCAGGGGCGGGTAGTGAGGCAGACACTGAGGTGACTCTGTCTCTTTGAGTCTGTTACCTTTTCTCAGGGGACCAAGGGGGTAAACCATGTGCCTCTTTGTGCCGATGTCTATCCTCTTGAAGTGTGCAGGGTTGTGTGACTGGCAAGGATAGAGTGCTTTTTATCAGAGTAATTGAGAACAAATGCCCTGGGTTGGACTGGCGGACATCGTGTAAACGGCTTCCTTCATGCCCAGAGGGGAAGTGGAAGAAGGGAAGCATAGCAAAATTGAAGTAAAGCCAGACCTGTCCTCAGCCTCTCCTTGACCACTTTGAGGCATCAGCCTGCCCATCCCTAAAAGACACAAAACCTTATCTCCACTTTGCAGACCTACACCCAAGATTTGTTGGATTTCCCTCTCAGTTTCAGTGCCCCACTCCTGGCCAGAGGAACTCTGCTGTCAGCCTCGAGCCTCTACTTTGTCAAACCTCCAGTGGCACCAATCGTTCTGTTAATACCAGTCCCAGCTCCGAAGCATGACTGCAGGGTAGCTGACTGTCACCCCCTCTCGTTTGGCACGGCTGCCTTTCCCAAGAGGATGCTACGAGCATGTGGTGGGATTGGGCAAGCACACACACCGGCATGCATGCGCAAGTGCTGCCACGGGGTGTGTGAAGTGTGTAAATTGCCTGCTTTGGGACTACGACCTGGATTTGACCTTCTCGTGTTCGAACTTTTCTCAAGAGTTGGGTTTCTCTGTGTTTGGATTCAAGATTGCTCACACTTTGGATTTATTATCGATCTGCACCCTGACCTTGATGGTGTCTGTTTTGACCGGAACCACAGGAGGACTTACCTACCTGTGCTGAATCCTTGCTGATCTTCCACTTGTATGACAGTAGAGAAGATGTAGGCACTGCAGAAAGTGGGAGGAGTCCATTCACATACTCCAATATGATTGGCTTGAATTTCAGCTTGCAGGAGCTGCTCAGAAAGCTTGAACAGGTATATATCTAGTGCATTTTTAATGACAAATGGGTCTTGGTCTCACAGTGGCTTTTGAATGCAGTCTTGAACAGCATGAACACAAACACAGTTACCATTCATTCCCCATCTCCCTGTGTGTTTGTAGTTGTGGACCTAATTTGGGCCGCTTTATGAGGTCTGAGCACTCATTATTGGACTCATTAAAATGGAATAATCGGTTCTGGCCTGCTTTGCTAGTTATTAGAGAGCGCTACCATGCAGAGAGAGAATTAGTATAGAATGAGACCCAGAGCTTTGAATTAGGCTTAATTTGTCAAAGCAAACCTTTACATTAATTGTGTTAAGGGCTTAAGACAAACATGGATTAGCCCAGTAGGGGTCATTGTTGTTTGTCAATGTGAAATACTTATTTTGAGCAAAATTATCATCAAAAGGACAGTGTGCTTGTGTGTATCATACTTCAGCCACAGCTCAACCGTGTGTGTTATGGTTTTATCCTTCATAAAGCTCCAAGTAGCATTTATAACTTCAGTTTCCATGGCAGACTCCATCCTATCTGCGCTTTAACCAGCCCACAGCCAAGAAATCGCTATCACTCATTAAAGTGTGCATGAGATCCAGAACCCATTAACCTTTCTGCTGCCTTTCTACCCACACACTGTGTATACTGGGCAAGTGTGTGTGCGCGTGTAGTAGGTTAGTTCATTAGCTGCCTGTTTGTGTTATGTATGTATGTATGTATGTATGGATATATTTCAGCTTTTTTTGGTCCGTTGTGCTCACAAATGTGTGCCACTTGCTTCCTTAAAGGCATTTTCATTGTCTTCACTATGAATCAGCCTAAAGCTAAAGGCTTGCTTGTTTGTGTGTGAGTGCATGTAGGTGTATGGAAATGAAAGAGCTACATTCGAGGTCCTTTGCCAGGACTGAAAATCTCATTATTGAGTTAATCTATCAATAACCCATAAATAAAACATGGAATAGTGTCAGACAAAGGTTTTTTGTAGCTGACATGATGACCTGTGTCATACATTTTGTTTGTAGCATTTGTGCATACGTGTATTTAAAGAGCAAGGGAAAGAAAGTGATCTGTCACTCCACGTAAGCACCTCAGGATACACATTAACATACATAAACCACTGGCTCAAAGCAGTCTTTCAGTGGATGGAATGGAATTCAGAGGGAGCTTTGTAAATGAATATATGTGCCTCTGTATGCCCACACAGTCAGTGCCTTCTGAGCCGTGTGTGTGCGCAGTCAGTGTTACCTTCAGTGGAAGTAGAAGTGCTAAAAGAAAAGAAAAGGGAAGCACTTGGGTAATGACTTGAAACACAGCCAGCTGGCTAAGTGACAGACTGACTCGCTGTCTTTCACTCTTTGTCTGTCCCCCCTGTCTTTCTTTTTCTTTCTTTCTCTCTCTCTCTCTCTCTCTCTCTCTCCCTACCTATGTCTTTCTCTTTCTGCCAGTCTCTCTCTCACTGACTTTCTCCTTCTTCTATGACCTTTAAGAGGCATTTGATTTGTGTCAAAAAGCCAGCGGGTGATTATCCTTTCAGATCACAGTGGAGAGATTTGCTTCAGCCTTTGTGAAATGTCTATTGGCATTCAGTAAATTACAGCACTGTGCCATGAGTGTCTGTAGTAAATGATAGTTGTTTTGTGTGTAATCTGCTTCTACTGTAGCTGGACTGTGTTTTGTCCTCACAATTTCCAGGAAAGCTCAACATGTTCCACTGTACCATATGTTGTCATGAGCACCTAGCATACACCCACTGTGTCTCCTATGCGTTCTTCTATATCTTCAATCCCTTGCTCCTGTGTATGTATAGATGAAATAATGATTTCCTTTATAGTATTTTCCTTCTATTGTATATTGTCTATTAAGTGTGCAGCGATTTGTGGCATCTGTATTCATTAAACCACCAACCAAAACAAACAACTAATGGATTAATCGGAAATGATTGACAGATTAATCACTAATGAAAATAATCATCAGTTGCAGCCCTAGTATAATCCCCTGAACATAATGCTCCTTCCACATGCAGAGGTATTCTTTGCTGAGGTTGTTTAGGGCTGATCTGGACATTCAAAAGTTTTCTCACCTTTCCTCACCTTCCACAAAACGGCCGCTCACGTAAACAAAAGAAATAACAGCGCACACTGACATAACAAAGGAGACAACAGTGCACACTGATGTTACAAGGCAAAAACTCTGGTTTCCCTGTCCACACAACAACACTGAAAACTGAATTTTTAAATACCTTAACCGTGGCAGGTGTTTTGAAAAAGCTCCAATTTAAATGACCTAAAACAATGTTTGTGTATCGCCTTTTGCATTTTTTGCGAGTTTTGCAGCCACCATAGGTTTCCCTACACAGAGGGGGAGGGGCTGGCAAGGTTTTTGCAATCTGTAAGCTTCGCTCTAGATTACACTAAATCCAACAAACTGATGTGCCTTTAATATGCAATATATGAACATTTTTAACTTGTAAGACTTTTGCTTAATTTACAGATCTGTGAAAGCTGATAGCATTCTTTGGCTAACTGCTAATAACTTCTTTTTTGTAACTGTAAATTTATATTAATAATGCAGAGTCGACAATAAAACAGTGCAGCAACATTAATTGCATTTTCCTAGATAAAGCAGTTTTACAGTAACTGTCAAATGAAACTTGGTTTATTGCATAATTTCCAATCTGTTATTCCACCATGAGAAAGATACACAAGAAACAGCTTCAGGCACTGAAGATGGGTCATTTCACACACAATGGCCAAAATAAGTTTTTTTTAATTGCTGTGGTGTTGCAGGCTATAGGTCTCATTACACTCCTCTTATCTACACTCATTTTGTCCCATTTGCAAATCTGTCTCGGTGCCGCAGGCGGTGTTACACTCATCCATATGGTATTGGAGTCTTTTTCTTTATCTGCGGCTCAAATGGGTTGAACTGAGGGGAGTCCCGCTAGAGACAGAGAGAGAGAGAAGAAAATGGAGCAGTTTTACACATCTAAAAATAAAACATTTGACAGGATCCTCTGCTTGCGTCAGCCCCCCTTGTGGTTCAACCCTCACACACAAACACTCGCACATACCCTTTGAGATGTGGTTGTGTAATAGAGCTGCCTTGTTAAGGACACTTACACACACATACACATGGAAAAATCGTGCTTCGTCACAGTATTGAATGTAGTGGCCTCTTGCAGGCATACACACACACACATACATACGCAGGATTTTGGAATGCAATGCCCTGCAATACATTATATCACACTGTATCCAAGCATAAAATTAGCAAAGCTTGCTTTGGTGTAGCCCTGCCACAACCTAATGCAGCATTAGTATGAAGGCAGACATTGCTTAGGGACCTGCTCCTGGGTGGGGGGCTTCCAAGTCAGTGAAAGGGTAGAAGTTAAAATCTTTTTAGTCAAACAGTCAAAAAGTACCTTGAGGACATTCCATGGAAATATTAACTTCTCTGCCCTCTGGAAATGTTGTGTGCAATACGCCGTGAACTCCCTCAAGACCAGTCCTCGTGACAAAATCCATCGTTATTTTCGCTTCATGAATAATCAGCTGTGACAGCCTAGAAGACTGTGACGTCCAATTTTGGGTCATTTTGATATGAACTTGCTTTACTGCCGTGCCTGACTGCGCATTTGCTCAGAGACTTTAGTTTCCCCAAAGAAATGGTCAGTTGTGACAATTCTTCCTTTTCTCTGTGTATTTTATAGGACATCCAGGCTGAGATCGATGCCCACAATGACATCTACAAGAGCGTGGATGGGAACAAGTCGAAGATGGTCAAAGCTCTGGGCAGCTCAGAGGAAGCCGTGTTCCTCCAACACAGACTGGATGACATGAATCAGCGCTGGAGCGACCTGAAGGCCAAATCAGCTAACATCCGGTGAGTAAACCTTTATCCAGTCCTTACTGATAGACAACTTTTTGTCCTTTCTCCATTGTCTGTGGTCATGTAGCTCAGATTGCAGTTTTCTGCTCTTTTTCTGCTCTCAACCCTGAAAAGAAAGAAAAAAAACATCTTGGCAAAAGCCCAACCATGGCTTTCATGGCCGTGGTTCAAGTGCCTTACTACTTTAATCAACCAGCGAATTTAATTCTCACATATCAAATAATAAAACAAAACATCAGAAAATAAAGCTCAAGAACTCAAGGTTGCAAATACTGAATCCCAAGAAGCCAAAATAATTCTTACAGAGGACACATTTTCTCTGCGCTCTGTAAAAGTACATAAAGCACAGATCAAGCTTTGGGCTTAGTCCAAGGCCATTATAGCCTGTAAAGCCACCAATACGCTGAACTCTGGCCTCACTCACAATATATTTCCCTCACCATTGACTGGACTCTGTTCATGATGGCATGAGTCACATGTCTGAGATTGACATGTGATGTACAGCATGTTGTGGAACATCTGTGTGGGTTGTTGATTTTCCAGTCAGCTGCACAGATAAAGATGCTCCTGTGTTCCACTAGTCTGCGTGGAGCACAGGGATGAAATACTCAACTCAACTCAGCTTTATTTATATAGCACCTTTCATACAAACATGCAGAAAATACCCCCTCCAAAAGCGCCTGAGAGCCACCACGGTGGCACATAAACTTCCGAGGACAGAGACTGTGCCGCGTCAGCCACAACCTTGGCATAAATAACTAAGATTGGCGATGGATGCGGATGTAGAGGGTGAAGAAAGTGAAGGTGGAAGTGAAGTTGACAGGGCCAGATGGAGATGTTCAAAGAGGGAAAAGAAGGGAGGATGGAGAGATGCAGTGTAGGAGCACAACAAAGCTACAAGGGCAGGGGGAAAGGTGAGAGGGGCTGAAGAAAAACCGAGGGAAATTAACAAAAAGGGTGCAGAGAAGGATTCTGCACTGAAAAGAGTTCGTTTTGAGTGGAAAATAAATGGGAGCGATTCAAGGTCAAGCAGTGCAAACATAATAGGCTGGACTTGTTCCACAGGAAGACAAGCGAGCAAAAAATAGACAGCAAGAGATCAATCTGTGTGTGTGTGTGTGTGTGTGTGTGTGTGTGTGAGAGAGAGAGAGAGAGTTATGGGGGAGGGTGGGGTACTGTGTGTGTTGATTGTACACAGCCCATTATGCCTTAATTGCAGTACATGTGTAATTATGGCTAACTCGGTGAGCTGCAATAGGAGGTCTCTCTACACAGTGTGCAGACACATAATGCCTCGAGAAGAGGAGAAAAACAAAAGTGTTTATCAACACATATTGCATGCATACTACCACCCACACAATTAGCAGCCAACACTGTTCCCTTTTCACAAATTACATCTACTACAGAAGGGCAGCAACCTCCCTCCCAAGTGGTCAGTGAGTAGGTTTTTACAGGCTTTTGTAGTAATAAGGGATTTTCAGAAGGTTCACATTTTAATCTTTTATGTTTTTATAAACTTCAAACTTTTTACAACCAGGGCCATATAACAGAAACTGCCTAACTTGCAGATCCTATCTTAATTGGTAGCCATGGTAATTAAGATCAGGACCTAATTCAGGAAGAAAAGCCAGTACAGATTAAGAGTTCCTAAGTCAATGTTCCTATCCTAACTTAAGATAGGAAGTGTGTACTACACAATGATCCTAACTTCCTAAATTCTTAAATAAAGTCTCTTAACTTTAGGATATCAAACGGTCCTAATTTTCATTTCTCTGTTTGCTAAGAGTTACCAACAATAGTGTTAGCTAACAGTAGCTAATGGTAATGATATTTAATTTAAATCGATCTATATTGCTTTCTTTCTATTAGAAAGAAAGTAGTCCCTGCATGAAACTGCTCACAGCAAGGTGTGTGGATTACCTTGAGTAACCAGGTCAGATTTTATATGCTTCAGTGAGAGCTGAAAATGCACACAGTGTAATAATCGGGAATTGTTTATGTTGGCAGAGCCCATCTGGAGGCAAGTGCTGAGCGCTGGTCTCGTCTGCTGGGTCTCCTGGAGGAGCTGTGGAGGTGGATCTGCATGAAGGATGAGGAGCTGGCCAAGCAGATGCCCATTGGAGGAGATGTCCCCACATTGCTGCAACAGCAGAACCACTGCACGGTAAGTACTGCCGCCACAGGCAATGTTCTGGCCACGCTTTACAAGATTTATCATACCTTGTCCCTTATTGTCTTCTTCACATTTCGGAAAGTTGAGTTTTTGAGTCTTTCACAGAAGACTGTGTATTTCTGTTGTTGTGTAACCATAATCTAAGCTCTACACATAAAACAATAAGCATGTTGTCAACAGTAAAAATATAAAAGGCTACAGTAATAAGGTGTTTTCACTTATATTGCCTCCTTAGAGTTCTTTTAAACTCTCTTTGCGTGCATATAGACTATACTTGACTGACATCTCCTTGACCTTCCTAGTGTTTTATGCTCCTGCAAGGGTGGAGTTTGTCCTGTTGGCTCATGGAGTTCAATCCATCCTCACACCTAAACAGAGGTCTCATTAGCCAGAATAAACAAAAAACACCCAAGTGGCTGTGCAGGCCCTTGAAATCAAAGGCAATAGACCTTTTTCACTGCAGCCATATTAATATAAAATAGTAGCATAAACACAGGTGTTGCCAATTATACTAATTAAGTTTCTATCCCTTTTAATGTAGTGGAGCCTTTCTAGTGAGCCAAGACGCACAATAGCAGCACCTTGACTCTGTTTGTCCTTAATGCAGCAAAACCTTAATTTGTATCATTGGTATTATCTGTGTTACCACTATTTCATATCTGTATGGTTGCTGTGAAGTCCAGAAATAATCAGTCTACTCCCAGGCTAGAGCAGTTAAAACAACAGCTCTACCTATACTCCCAATATATTAATTGTATTCCCAACCAAGTCGATAACCAAGGCAGCTGATGTGCTGTATTTTATAGTGTTGTTGCAACCATTCATATACACTGAGATACTGTATTCAGTTTCTACACATCTACTGAACAGTCAGAACTGAAACCACATGAAGAGCCTCTGATTGCGAGGCAGCAGCAGTAATCATTGTGGCATTATTGCAGCAGTCAAGCATAACCACAGTGTGATGTTTTATGTCTCCATGGTTTATACAGGGTCCTTATGGGTGCTGGCAATCCCTGAAAACATTTGAATTTTTATGTAATGTTTTCAAGGTTTGAAACATTGGCTATCTGTCAGTCTTTGTTCATGTTAGCCCTCTGGAACAGTGAGTGGGAGGCTAACAGATGACACTGCTGTTTCACCTAGCGCTGAAATCAAAAATTTAAAACAAAAGATTAAAAAAAGAATGAAAAGGATTTAATTGAAAAAGAAGTTATTTGTCTAGTAATTGTCAGAGTGATTGCTTTATATTGGCTCAGCCAGGTTATGTAGGATGTCAGGCCTACTTACAGACAGGTGACATGTTGTGAAACATGAAACTTGGTTGTGTTTTCCGTCACTTTGTCGCCCTTCTGTTGAGTTCTATCAAGAAACATAAATTTGGCTGTTGACAGCACAATAACATCTGATTCAACTTAATGAGGAAAATGAAATAGGACCTAATCATTTTGAGCATATAAATGTATAGAACTATATCATTTACCAGAGCTGTAAGGTGATGGGAATGCTGGAAAATACCCCTTGAAATTGCTTAAATTTGACTTTGGAAAAGGTGTGCGAACCCTGGTAATAATCAACATTGTTATTATGGTCACTCAGCCGTCACCATGCACAAACCTTTATCAACTCGAGTTAAAGACCAATATAAAAATCACTACTACACAATCAGTGCTATTTTTCCTCCTATTTCTTTCTTAGAATTGTTGTTATTTATCACCCTTATGCCACACTGTATCATTTATTCTAACAAGCGATCAATACCTTCATTGTGCCCGACCCATTCACACCTTTGTCATCACTGCTATTTGTCGCCCATGTTCCCCACTGTATTATTTATTGTAACCACTGGTTATTGTGATAGTGCATTGGCGTGTAATTGCTTTCAGATAGATGACTCACCCTGTGGCTACTGTTTACTCCCAGTCCGCTGGCCGCCGCTACTGTTGATGTTTCTCTTGACGTTGTAATGCGTTTTTCCACAGCACGTTCACAGCACTGTTATTTTGTTCCCCAAAACGGCTTGAGAGTAAACACATGTGCTGTCATGCGTGAGATCATAGACACACTGAGAGAGATCAACAGACTCTGACACACACACACACACATCCATTACATGTGTGAGGGTGTAAATGATGCCTTAGAGTTAGATGTGTGTGTAACTGAGGCACATTTGTATCTGTTTATGAACACAGTATGTACCCCTCTGCATCTTCATCTTCTTTAAGGATGTGTGAGGTTTTATCACAGTTTATTTTAATGTAATTATGTATTACATTAGATTTTCTCATTACACATTGATAGATACAATACTAATCAAGGCTAATCAAGCAATCATGCAGAGAGAGACACAATCAGTTTCCAAAAAAGCTGAAAAGAGATTGGTCCTCATTTATCAGGAGGTGAATCAAAGACACCTCAATACTAGTATACAGAGGGAGAACAAAAAATCTTTAAACTTTTAGAATTCTAAACCACATCCTAACCTCCAAAAAAGGATCAGGGAACTAAGGTTTCAATATAAAAACTGTGTGCTTGGTGCACGTGAAAGACAAAATATTGAAAAAGGCAGATGAGTGAACTACTGTAGAGGCAGAGTGGGGCTCTTTGCATCGGCAGACAATCAATTTCTTGGCTGCTGTAATGCCCGCTAAGTATAGTCTTTTAATGATTTAATGAAGAATCATCATTCAAAAGCAGAACAGATTAAGTTTTCCTCAAAATCATGGCTGAAAATGTAATAATGGCAGACCACGTGAATGAGCCGTATCCAGGGAGCAGCAAACTACAATTTAACAATGATCTGGACCTTATTATACGTGATAATAATAATTCTAATAAATAATTCTAATAAAAGTTATAAGTTATAAGTTTATGTGTATTGTACTTATCAAAACCAGCATTACAAACTGCTTTACACATAAAACACAACAATTAAATAAGCAATAATATGTGAATAAACAGGCAGGCTTAAGGAATAAAGGAGGGATGGAACTTAAAAACAACTGATAATTAAAAACATTAATAAAATGCATATAATGTAAAAAAAAATGGGTGAATTAATATTTCAGATAAAGCAATGCAAGACTTAAAGTAGCAATATGTAACAATAACTTGTACAAAAGTGTATATTGCAGTCCAAACTAGAGTTGTCACGATACCAAAATTAGTAACCACGATACTATACCAGACAAAGTATCACGGTTCCGGGTAGTATCACAATACCGCGCCCTTTTTTTTATTATTATTCTTTTTATGAACTGCAATTCGTTTGTACAAGTTATAAACAG
>JAJHUR010140512.1:1732872-1744454 GCA_027495735.1 Lutjanus campechanus | reverse complement strand
GTTTATAACGCACCACATTTAATGGTCGGTAACGGTAACGGCGTTGCAACGATGGGAAAAGTAATTAATCAGATTACTCGTTACTGAAAAAAATAACGCCGTTAGTAACGCCGTTATACTCTAACGCCGTTATACTCTAACGCCGTTATTACCAACACTGGTTATAAATACTTATTCATTACTTATGTTGTTTGGTGCATAGTAATACTGGTGAAATAAGAATTAGACTGAAACAAATATTGTTATTAGTGGTGCCACTGACGCCGCCGCCGCGGCAGACCCGCCGCTCGGGCCCGGTGCTTCTGCCATGCCGAGTGTGTTGTATCATGTTTGTTATCTAAAGCTGTGCTGCGTGTGCACGGCGAGTGCACGGCGACACAGCTTGTTGTTGTTTTTTTCGCCGTATTTTTTATTGAAGTGGAGCTGTCTTTATGGAGTTCCTTCTTGCTGGTAGAAACACACGAACAGCCAATCAGCTTACATACGGGCGGACCCAGCGTGCGAAAACAGCCTATCATATCCCCGGACGTCACCAGTAAGGCAAACAGCCAATCATTCAGCAGCTGTGTAGTTAGGTTGCAGCAGGGCCCTCTAGGGCTCTGGGTTGCAGTAGTTGCCATGTGGGTTTGTTGACAGGGAGAAGCATGCAGTGAGAAGCCAGGAGGACAGTAGAGGCGGCCGCTACTAGCGGAAACTGGCACCGGGTAGTAGTAATCCACGGTAGTATCGTCGTGTATAAATTCTAGGAACCATCATGATTTGGCACCGCGATGTACCGTGGGTACCGTGCAACTCTAGTCCAAACAGCAAGTAGGAGCAATAGATGGTATATTAAATAGGTTCTATTCTATGGTTGAAGCGAGTTGTTTTCTCCCCCCCCGAGTTCAGTTACTGCCTGCCAGACTCCATTAACAAATTACTCAGTTTTATTGTTATAAACATCTACTCCTTCTTAAAGATTATTAATGATTTCTTACAACTCATAAACAGACACTTACTCATTCAGAGAACATTGGGCATTAATTTGAACTCTAATTAAGGTGAATCAGGAAAACAAAGTCATTCCGGCCCATAATGGAAATTTCAAAGGACACCACCACTGTAGCATCTTTGACATTGTCAAAAAAGTGAGAATTTCAACTCTCAACAACTAATTTATGATGACATGGTCATTTTATGATTTATTACAGTAAATAAATTACAGATTTCTCATGCATCATCAAGATTATGGGAAAAGAGGTATATTCTGCCATGTCGTTTTCCATTTGAGGCCTGGAATCATGGCCTCACTATCTGAGTTTGTGTTCTGTCTGTGTTTTTGTGCTCTGAGACGATGAACAACTGTCCAGGTTAATCAAAAATTTGTCCTGTGAGGTTTTGGACGATGTTCTGTGCGTCTGACAGACAACAGAGACATGGTTCAACCCAGGCAGATCAGACAAGGTCCATTAGATAAGGAATGGAACAATAACCACAGGAGAATACAATCCTCCTGCATCTCCACGTTCGCCTTCCTTTTCCCATTACCCTCTTTCAGCTCTTCTCTGTGGTGTCTGTCCTGCTGTTGGTCTCCCTCACCTTGGCATCTTTCTTTCTTTCGCTTTGCCTTCAACCATATTTCTTGCTCCATCCGCTCTCCGTTCCCTTTTTCATCTCCTGGTCTTCAGCTTTAAGACGCTGAAATGGGAAATAAAGGAACAGCAGAGTTGAAGGCTCACTTTTCATTTTGACTATGTTATATTTCTCCCTTCACTTCCTTCTCCTCTGTATTCTTAATAGATTGGCCTGGAGGTCTTGCCGACCCTGAGAGGGATGAGGGGGCTGAGCAGCACAAAAAGCTTGGGCTTTGAACACGTCATGCTCTATTACTTGCTTACACCAACTTGCACACACACATGCTAGTCCCCTGTCCCCCTCACGCATACATACACATACACTTCAGTCCGTCAGTGATAACACACACACCAGCTGCTCTGCCAGCGTCATGGGGGAAATGTGTACAGATATATGGAAATTGGTATCTATGAGGTAGGGAGGGCTTAGAAGGGCTAAGTGGAAAACCTGTCTTTTTTTCCCTCTTTTTTTTTCTTCTGGGAGACTTGAAGAGATAAAAGAGGAAGGCTAAGCCACTTAGCCCAACAGAGAGCAACCGATATTGCTGTTATTAAAGAATCAGGGGGAAGAAAAATATGAGAGAGCAGTGGTCCGAACAGAGGAGAAAGTGATGGACGGTAAATGGCAAACAGAAACAAAATTAGATAGAAGAAAGAGGTTTATATGTGGAAGAACGGAACTTAATAGAGATAGAAAAAGACAAATATGGTGCACTTTTCACTAGTTTCTAGAACAGCTTCCTCCAAAGAGGGATTTAAAAAGTGTGTGTCCTGTCTTATTTGAGTGACTTTTTGCTCCCTCCACTGTGTATTGATCTGTGTCTGTTTTTCCCCCTGTTAAAATGGCCCTAATAGCATTTATTAATTGCACATTCAATTGTCCAATAAAAGGCCTTTGTCAGCATACAGCTGATTAAACTCATCAATCTGCTCTATTAAATTAACAGCTTTTAGATCAAGGGGTGGGGACAAGGGAGTGAGTGCTTGTGGGCATTTTTAACAACTCTTATCTTTCAGCAACAGTTGGCTTTTTGTCCGAATTGTTAGGGCCATCCAGTCCAGTCCAGCCTTCTAAAACGCTCCTCCAAATCTTTCAGAATGAATAAGTAAACAGAATCAGAATCAGAATCAGAATCAGAATACTTTATTGATCCCAGAGGGGAAATTGCCTTTCAGTTACATCCCGTCCAAGAAAACATAAAAACAGACAGTGATACAATCCAGGGGGGAGGACAGGAGCGGGAGGAAACAGGCAAGTGTGATTCTATTTAAATTAAAATGTATTTAACTTGGCAGCTAAATAAGTCTCAATACGTTTAAGCGGCGTACAATTACCCCGTCTAAAGTGTGGAAGGTCTAATAATCCTTTACAGAAGCCATCTTAATCATTGTGCCTGCATGATTGATTAGCACCATTTGTACCTGAACGGACAGGTCGTAAAGGAGACTGAAATGGATTAAACTGCTGTGCTGGACTTTACCTTATCTCTTAGGAAAGGAAGGACTCGCAATTGCCTCCATTTGAGTAACTTTTAATTGTTTTTGACTGCTTGCTTTGCATTTGTTGGCAGCAATTTCTTGACATTGTTATACTTGTGTCCTAACAGTCTGTTGCCTTACTGGCTCATTACAGATGAGTCAAGTGCATACCTTAAAAAATGTTCCACCTTTGTTATCCCTGTAGTAGAATATGTTTACACTAGAGGTTCCCAAACTTTTTCATGTCAAAGATCGCCATGCACCCCTGGTTTAAGAAGATTTTATCCTAAGGAATCCTCTCTGAGTGTTTTTTTTTCTTCAAATGATGATGAAAATAGAATCACTATAAATGTCACTTAATCAAGATGACCGACCCCTTTTCTCTCCTTGTTCTAAAAAAAATTATAAAAGTTAAATTATTCTATTCTATAAAACACTGCAGCATTAAAGCTGTATCAACAATTGCTCAAATAACTACAGTACATGTATGTGAAAGATGTCGCATGCATGATGAACCCACAAACTCTGACTCTGCAGTTCCCTTCAGCTCTGTAAAGCAGAGATTCCTAAAGTGTGGATCACGACTGTAGCCCCTGGTGGACTATGAAGATACAGCAGGTGGGCAATGAGAGGTCATTAAAAATAAATTAAGTTTTTTAATCTTAAATTTTATAACAAATATTTATTATTTAATTTTATAATGATAATCAGGGCTAATAAAACAAAGCCATGGGGTTTGAATTATGTGTCATTCTTCATTAATTTAAACCCATTTTAACAAGCGTTACACTGTATTTGGTGACCCCTCACATTAACACTGCAGTGTATGTTTTATCTCGTCATTGCCAGGGAATCATAGTTAACATATAACACAGTTAAGTTGGAGGTTTGCAAATTGTTATGTGTATGTGGATAGATTATCAATTGCAATATGGTTGTATACAATTTTTTTCTGTTTATGAAATAAGAATTATTTAGAGAAATGTAGGGTCTTAGTCTCATGTGTTGATCAGAGTTGTGATTAAAGGTTTGGGTGGGCCACAGAAAATTTTTAGATTTCAAATTGGGCCACGGAATTCTTAAGTGAATGTACACAACCTGTAAAGTCAAGTCAAGTTTATTTGTAGAGCACTTTTCAAAGCAACCAACACCAAAGTGCTGTACAAATTGAAGGTAATGGTCCAACGTTAAAGAGTAAAAGGTCACCAGTAGCAAAAAGGGCACAATAACAACAATAAAGAGCAAAGCACCCTGCAAAGCCGTCCAGCACCCAACAGCAGACAGGCCACATAATGGAGCATTTAGCAGCTGAAGACCCTGATAATGTCTCTAAGGTGTTTGTGTAGACCAAGAACCAGAACTCAAAACAGGAGTGAATATTGGACTTAGATTAATCAGGTGAACAGAAACATGACTCTAAATGAATGCTAATATTGCTCTATGTTTGCTGGATGTTCAATGCAGAATTTTAGAGACAAAGGCAGTAAACATGTAAAATAATAACATCAGCAAAGACATGAATTAATAACTGTCGGTTGTTGTAGTTATCAGTGCCGTCATGTTTACAATTTGCATTGAAAATGAACGAATTTTAAAATATTTTTTTTATCAGAAGCATCAGGAAACATCTCTTCAGTGATCTAAAATCCATGTAAATCACCACAGTGGCTGTGCGACAACATTGTAAAATAAACATGTCCAATACATATTTTAAATAAACTGATAATTTAAGTATGTTGTGTCAGTAACTGTCACTGAAGAAAGTTATGTCTTTATTATCATTTAACTGTGCTTTACTGTTTTATTCGCTGAGACGTAGTCACGGTGATTTCTGACATGTTTGAAAACGTCCAAGTCTGGAAGCAGCAGATTAGTAAAGCGTGTCAGAGAGTGTGATTTCAAACAACAAGCACTTATCAGTAGCTTTTAGCTATTTCAAGAGAACAGTGGATGTTCAGGGCAAAGGAGCAATTAAATTTTCAGGCACTCTGAGGCTCCTCCGTGAACTGTGTGACTGCATGCAGTTTGAAATTATAATTTGGCTCAGACGACAAAAGTGCAAACATTTGCCTTCGCCACAAATGCCTAAAAATACTCCCTTCTTTCTATTATTTCTCTTTATATTAAAAAAAGAAATCAACAGTTTCTTCACAATTTGCAGTTTCTTCTGGATGTGCGTGAGCCCCTATTGTGAAAGCTCCTTGAGTCCCTGTCAGGTGCTTTTCTGATGTTGAGAGCTGGTTTATTGTAGTGGTCCTTTCAGGCAGCTTATTTTTTTCCTGGAAGAAGATGAGGGGTGCGGTAATATTGCAGAGAGGCTGAGATAGCAGGGTTTTGAGAGCGGGAAGAGGGATGTTTGGCAGAGCTCTGAAAGTAGCTGTGTGATGTTATCTTATCGCCACCACAGCACAGGGCACACGGTGATAAGAGTTTGCTGTGCTGCTTTGGCCACACACCGCACACATACACAGACCTGGACAGAGACACAACCAAGGTCACGCTTAGCTGCAAGATAGATGTCCAAAGTATTGTGGGACTGACAAGAGTCCTTTCTCCCTCTGGTCCTCACAAATCACAGCAGCCCAGACCATATTCTAATGTGTCTGTGCTGAAAAACTATTTAAAAGAGGAAGAGTAAAGTGAAGACCTGCCCTTTTTATCTTTGACATAGACAGTCATGTCTTATCACTCATAGGCCAGCTGGGATTTGCTATAAAAAAAAAAGCTTTTTTCTCAACCTGAAAGCTGTACATGTGTTTGATATTTACCGCTCATGCTCCCTCTAAAAAGTGTGTCCCTGTTTGACTCTGTGATAATGCGAGCGTGTTGAAGTTTCACAAAAAAAAAAAGACTTGTTTGAGTGGTGGGGAAAGGTCTTTGCTGTAGTCGGCTGTCTGAACTCCAAGGGTACTCAGTGGCTGCGTGACAGACAGAGAGGCTGTTTCTAACAGGGGGGGATTACTTGGCACTACTTGTGTTGCCATTGTTACATCCTTCTGTGCCTTTGACTGTGTCTTCACAGCCAGTTAACAGTGAAGGACGATGTTTGGGGGACACTGCTCTCATAAATTTCAACGTTTATTGTAATAGTCAAGTAATACTTTTACACAAAGATACATGATATTAATATTGAGCGGTCATTCTTGACCTTGGAATGAGCACTTGAGGAAATAAATCTGATCACAAGGTCCATTTAGTAGCTGTTGTGGCACTTTCAGTCATATCATGATATTTAGCAGCAGAAAGATTTTGGCCTCTTGTCATGGATTTGTAAATGTTCTCCGAGCACTTTAGGGACTTAAAAAGTGGCATTAATTTTGATTTTTGAAAAGAATGAATAAAGATATTTTACAAAATCTACACATAGCTCGATATAGCATGTGTATGCAAAATAGCAGTGTCACAATAAATCAATAATCGATCAACATGAGCTTCTAATTGCAATAGTGGAATTGGATTCAAATCAAAAGGCAGGGTTGACAATTCTTTATTATGTTTTTGCATGCCGACCCTGTGGTATGCATTAAAAATAACAATAGAAATAGTCAGTCTTCCCACTAATGGTCTTGTTTGCTTATGTAGGTCATATACAGGCATCAGTATTAAGTTGAGACTGTTTTATAACCAGTAAACACCTTGTACGCTTGACTACCTCATATAGCAAAGACTTTTCTGTGACTGCAACAACATTCTGGCATCGGGAGAGACTCATTTCCCTTAACAAACCCTCTAGTCTACGTCACAGGGAATGGAAGCAAAAAAATATTACAGTAGATCAAAAGGCGATCACATTGAATAGCCTAAATGTGTGTGATTCGGCCAAGGAAATATTTCAGAGATATAGTACTGGAGAATTTAACTGTTTTTCCACTTTCCCAAAGTCAGAAATAAATGCCTTTGGGCAGACATTTTTTTATGTGTTTGGTGTAGTCCAAGGTTATGCCAAACGGCAATATCAGGCTATCTTGGCTCAATTGTTGAGTGTCTGTTGTATCAAATAAAATAATCATGATTCCATAGACACCCTGGAACTGAACCAAACTAAGCAAGTAAACTGGGGGGAGGCATCTTTTGCCAAGCTTTGTCTGACTCTCTGGACTTTGAGCACCGCTGGTTTAAGCAATTTAAAAACAAAAATGTTTAATTTCTCTGGTTCCAGCTTCTCAAATATGGGTATTTGCTACTTCTCTCTGTTTTTTATGACTGCTGATTAAATAATTTAGGGTTTTGGACTGATAGGACCTGTGTTCAGGGAACTTGTGATGGGCATTTTACACAAATTGTTTGACATTGTATAGCCGAAACAATTCATTGACTAATCAATAAACTTAGTTGATAATGAAAATAATAGTTAGATTATACTGAATTATCAAAGCAGCATTCAGCATCATTCAGAAAATGTGCTGGCTACTGTACTGTATATTCTTGATAAATTGCTGTTATTGAATAGAAAAGAAGGCCAAAGTAGGTGAATATGTAGGCAGAAGTAACAGTTCAATCTTCATAATGCTGAAAGCTGAAATTGGTCGTCACACCAGTCCTGCTCAGTTATAGTCAGAAATCAGCCAATAACAGCTGCTGTGACTGTAATATGTGGAGAATTTAAACTTTTTTTTTCTGGAGTTTTAAATAGTAGAGCGTTTGCTCACTCTTGAGGGATACTTTGCATATATTCATACAATTAAAACAAGGCTCTGTCAGTACAGAAATAGCATACTGTGGAACATTCAGCTTGCTGGTTTGATGTTGTAAATATTACTTCCTTTTACACCTGGTTGCTATCAGGCGTTCCGGATTTATCCCACCAGGGATGTTTCCACCGGGATGTTATTTGTGCTCACACTGAGCTGCTATCTGTGATTTGCAGGAAAGAGTTTTTTTTGTGATGTTAAAAAACCTGATATCACAATATTTGACTTGCTAAACTCTAAGCAACATGCAAAGAATATTTACGAATAAACAACCTCTTCACACTCAATTCAATCCCTTCTAAAGCCTCATTTAAACCTCCACCAAATCTGAGAGTGCAAAACAAAAAGCAGCTGACAAAAAGGAAGAAGTTGGTTTCTACTAGTAGTTGTCCTCACAGCTTAGCTCCCCACCCTTCTTTTCTTATCTCCGCTCCCCATACACACTTTCTTTTCCTCTTCCTCAATCACCCCTCATTTAGTTTCTATCTCTCAAGGTCCCCTCTCTGAGCTACCTGCCTATTATGTTTCCTCCATGTGAGCTGCGAGGAAATCATTGGAACGGAGCAAACCATTTATTAGCAGGGGTGATTTAATTTGTGTTCAGCAGGATGCTCCATTTCAGCATGAGGGTACATTTGTCCGCTGCAGGAGGCTGTGTGGAATTGTCATTGCAATGGGCTCAACTTAACTTTTACAGAAACTTGCTCCCTGAAATGAGCTTTTTTTTCATTTTGGAACTAGACCAAGACAAGGAATGTGCACATCTCAAGGCCTGTGAACAGACTTCCCATCCTCCAACCTTCTGCTTTTCTTCCTATGCTCTTCTTATCGCTTCAGATGGTGCTGTATATAAGATCCCACTGAACCCAGCATGTTGTCATCTGCCACTCAGCTGGTTGTTGTGGGCACGAAATGGAAAACAGAATTTTTTCGGCATCTCATTTTTGCAGCGCTCGTCTGTTTGATGAGTCTGATAAGTGTGAGACTTTATCAAAGCAAGTCGTCCCATCTAATCAACTTGCCTCACAGCATCTTAAACTACATCGCCTCCACACAAAGCAATCACACACTCCGATAGGCAATGAAGTCCCCGGGGGTCACACTTATATTAAAACAAGAATAATTATACTGTTACAAGCCATGCTCACTCCCACTATCTAGTTTTTATTGCGTGCTGTGTGCTGTGGCGAGGCTCAGTGTTTGACATGAGGTTAAGAAAAGTGTCTGTCAAATTGGTTTGTGACCTTTTAGCATCTGGTTTTATGCCTGTGTGCCAGCACAGCTGTGGCCGAAGGCATTATGTTTTCAGGTAGTCTGTCCATTTGTCCCATTGTCATGAACGCAAGATCTCAAGACTGCTTTGACGGAATTATTTCAAGCTTTGTTCACATGTCAACATGGACTAAAGGATGCACTGATTAGGCTGTGACCTCACAACCATCCCTTTCTCGTGACCGTGATTTCTCAGGAACACATGCTGGGTATTTCTTCAAATTTCGTACAAACATCTATTTGGACTCAAGAATGAACTGATTAGAATTTGGTGGTCAAACTTCAAGGTCACTGTGACATCACATCCATCCTATTGTTGTAAACGCAGTACCTCAAGAATGTCTCGACAGAACTACTTCAGTCTTAGACATGTCTACTTGGACTAAAAGATTAGATGATTAGACTTTGGTGTTCAAAGTTCAAGGTCACTGCGACCTAATGTCCCTCCCATTCTCGTGAACAGGTTATCTCAGGAATGCCTGGAGGAAATTTCTTTAAATTTGGCACATATGAACTCAAGGATTAAGTGATTAGAGTTTGGGGGTCAAAGGTCACTGTGAGTTCACAAAACAAATTTTGCTAACATAATTCAAGAACTAATGCACTAATTATGGCAAAATTACACACAAATACCCAGCAGGATAAAACGATGAGGTGATGACATTTTATATCTGAAAAGTCAAAGGTCAACCTCACTGTGAGATAACTTAATGGAAAAATAGTTGAAGCTATCTAATAGTCCTCTGTACTCCTCTAAAAATAGTCTGTAAGTTAAGACTGCGTGTTTCTCCCTGGGATCGCAAAGTCAATATAGTGATAAAAATACCTTTTTATTAAATCCCTTCAAAGTCCTCTCTACATTTATTATACAGGCATGCATCAACTTGAGGCATGCAACTGCGAGACGGTAATTCTTGTTCTGTTCTGGAGTGTGTGTGTGTGTGTGTGTGTGTGTGTGTGGTAAGAAGATATGTGGATACGTGGTATAGCTCCCTGGCTCTCTAATGACAATTCCAGCAGGGTTATAGTGCCCAGAAACTCACTTTATTCCGCGGAT
Source organism: Lutjanus campechanus (assembly GCA_027495735.1). Classification (NCBI taxonomy): domain Eukaryota; kingdom Metazoa; phylum Chordata; class Actinopteri; order Lutjaniformes; family Lutjanidae; genus Lutjanus; species Lutjanus campechanus. The sequence continues at coordinate 1,734,342 of JAJHUR010140512.1, read as the reverse complement.
CACTCAGCTAATTTCACACCGACCCCAAGGAAATGCCCGCTTTGACCCCTTGCTCTCGCCTTCAATCGCCGCTCTGTTCTCGGAGCTCTCACTCCCGCTGACACTCCTAACATAGCTGCTCTCTTGCGCTCTTACCTCTCGCTTTTCCTCCTAATAAGGTAAGACAGGGCAGAGAAAGTGTTTTGTTATGCAGCGCTCACCTAATTAGCCGTTGAGAGTGTTGTTTATCTCGTCCATAAGCTGAACATGAACACCTGCTCTTATTCTTTGGTGGTATATGTGCATGTGTGAGCTAATCATAAGTGCCTGTTTTGTAACATGATGAAAGTCAGAGCTGATTTAAGCAGATTTGCTAGATATTTTAGTTGATATTTTTATGGGGGGGAGCAGCAATCTGGATACATCACCTCATTCAGAATGCACCAGGTTCATTTTGAGTTCATTGGCACAGATTACATCAGGAGATAAGAGTTGGAAACAACCACATACCTGCAGAGGAAATGCATTAATTACCCCTTTCTCAAATTTTCCATTAAAATTGAAACTCTCCTGGCTTGTTCTCTTTTAAAATCAGTGGTAAGTATTTTTCCACATGCATTATCATTGAGTTCATCTGAATTCTGATGACTGCTTTCGATGTAAGAGAGCAGTTTGTGTTGCATGTATTACAGACTGAAACCCTTTTAACCCACTGCTTTGTGTTTCCCCTGTAGACGCTGCGGTCAGAACTGAAGGAACGTGAGCACTTGGTGGTTAGTACTTTGGATCAAGCCCGGATGTTTCTGGCTGACCAGCCCATCGAGGGTCCCGGAGAGCCTCGCAAGAACCTGCAGCCAAAGACGGGTATGTTCACACTCTCCATTAAAAAAAGACAGCCATATATATAAATTAATGTCTGGAAAAGAAATTGAACATGATTATCATTTTGCATTAGAGAACAGCTTAGCTTTCATCACACTGTGCTCTAACTTAATGTGAAAATGTTATGGACTTATTTTGAAATAAGAAATGTTACTAAAGCTGTCAATTTCTAATGAAATAGGAGCTCAGTAGGTACAGTAGTACAGTACTGTAGGTCTTTTACTATTAAGTCAAAGATAATAATACATTGACTATGTTTACATGCACAGAATATACTATTTTTTGCCCTCACTCCTGTACATGCGTATTTACAACACATAGGCAAGAGGATGTGTGTTAAAAACTGCAGTAAAAACCCAACTGAGATGCATATTCCTTAGGGCTGGGTATCGTTTGAAATTTTTCGATACCAGTACCAACACCAGTACCCTTAAAACGATACCGATACCAATTGAGTTAGGGCTGCAACAACGAATCGATAATATCGATAAAAATCGATTATTAAAAGTGTTGGCAACGAATTTCATTATCGATTCGTTGTGTCGCGCGATTTATGTGTCACTCGCCATGTCGCAGAGCCTTTTACTTCACCTGCAGAGCGAGTTGAAC
>JAJHUR010140512.1:1722770-1732852 GCA_027495735.1 Lutjanus campechanus | reverse complement strand
AGTACTTTGGATCAAGCCCGGATGTTTCTGGCTGACCAGCCCATCGAGGGTCCCGGAGAGCCTCGCAAGAACCTGCAGCCAAAGACGGGTATGTTCACACTCTCCATTAAAAAAAGACAGCCATATATATAAATTAATGTCTGGAAAAGAAATTGAACATGATTATCATTTTGCATTAGAGAACAGCTTAGCTTTCATCACACTGTGCTCTAACTTAATGTGAAAATGTTATGGACTTATTTTGAAATAAGAAATGTTACTAAAGCTGTCAATTTCTAATGAAATAGGAGCTCACTAGGTACAGTAGTACAGTACTGTAGGTCTTTTACTATTAAGTCAAAGATAATAATACATTGACTATGTTTACATGCACAGAATATACTATTTTTTGCCCTCACTCCTTCTGTACATGCATATTTACAACACACAGGCAAGAGGATGTGTGTTAAAAACTGCAGTAAAAACCCAACTGAGATGCATATTCCTGCACTGGTTTGATTTGATATATAATAATTGATCTATAAACCAGAGCAGCAACATAAATTACAAATAATAGTAAAAATAAACCATCCCTAATCTTTTTCGAAGCTTAAGAAACAAATGCAGCCAACGTACAAGCATTACATTTCAACTATTCTATTCTGTCATCACCAGTGTACCAGAACATTTTGGACAGACATTTCATTTCATACAGGTATTTTTAACTCATCATAAAAAGTACAGTACAGAAGACAATGTAATTCATTCTGAACTTCTCTTAGTTTGCATAATTCACACAACCTATTGTCCTCCTGGATGTTATAAATCTGCCCACTTCAAGGCCCAGAGGAAGGATTCCTGATTCCTCAAATCTAGCAGATAACTTTCTGATTGTGTTCATGCTGCACAATAAATTGTTACTTTATATGTTGTACCTCAGCTTCCTCAAAAATTGCATGAATCTTTTGAGTCCATGGAGAATTGTAAGATTTACTCCAAAGAAAAACCTTCTGATTGCCCATGTTATCTGACATATTAAGCAAATAAGTCTGACAGCCAAAATAAAAGCAAACTTATACATGTCCAAAGAATGCTCCTAACACCTGAATAATAGTGACATATCCCACATTTCTTAATTGGAAAATGTTACATTCAGCTATATTAAATTATTTGTTTGAGGTAGTCTCTTCCTTTGTTGAATAGGTGGCAGACAGTAGAGAGCTTACACAAGGGGAGAGAAAAAGAGGTGAGGCGATGCAACAAAGGCCGTTGGCTGTACTTAAACCGTGGGTGCAAGCACATGTTCAGTTTCTTACACCCCTCGGTCACCAGACTGCCTTTGTAGACTTTTTAACCAGCCTGAAGGACCAAATCAGGAAGGGGTCTTATTCAATACATTCTGCATCAGCCCTTGAGACATTCACAGCAAGCCTGTCCGATTGTCTTTAAACCAAATATAAAGACTTTTTGGCACACTTTTGAGGTTAAGTGCACTTGAAACACTATTCACTAAACTCTGAGCTCGTGGTAATGCCAATATCCCAAGAATTAAACATGCAGTGAGTCATTCAGCGTTCCCTCTCTGTCTCCGTTGGATGCGGCAGGGAAGTCTTGGTTAAGTCAGCACATTTCCCTTCAAACTAAAACCCTACTGTGTAAATAATTAAACCAACCCATGGGGCTGTGTAGGGGTGTGGCGAGACTTCAGAGCGCATTCCGATAGGCTTGTTGTCTGTGATCTTTGATACGGATATCAAAGCATCGCCTCATTGTATAAATAGATAAAAAGCTGGTTTAAGATGAGAGGCTCCGCTTGTTGTTTAATCAGAGGAGATGGGATGGGATTCAAAGTGACACTGCAGTAAAGTCCTAACAACTTCATTGTCTTAAGGTCTCTGTCTTAGTAATTTTGTTTTGTCTGTGCCACTGTTTTGTTTGTACTCCACATTCCTCATTGCAAAAGACAGACACCTTCGCATTGTGTTACCTGCAGTATGACTCAAAGGTGTCCGACTTGTGAGTAAAGATGTGAGGGAAGGAGAAAGTGAGAGACAGCAGAGGGGCAACAGGTGAAGATGGTAATGCAGAGTCACTACCCTGGAGATGAGACCTTAGAGCTCATAAAAGCTGCTCATCTTCCTTTGTAGTTAAAATGGGTATTCGGGGAGCAGTTTTCACTTCTGCCCGTTTTCTTATTTCCTCCCTGTCTCCTTTCTCAGATATGTCACAATTACCCTATCCCCTCAGCTTTCTTCCTTCCTCATTCCCTAGATCCTCTGTCTCTCACTCTTTTTTTCACTTTCATCATGCCCCGACTGCCTTCACATCCACCCTTCCCTAATTTAGATCCTTTTTTCTTTAATACCGGCTGCCCTTCTTTCCCCCCCTCATCTTGAGTCTCTCTTATATGCCTAAGTTGAAATCAAACAAAGGACACACAAGTGCAGGACAAAGAAAAAAAAAACAAGAAAGGCTTTTCTTTTTTTAGTACCTGAACATTAAGGATACAATACAACATTGACAATGTCAAATATTTATGCAGATTTTTCAATGTCAAACATTTATGTCGTGTGTGTAGCTTTGTATTGTATTGTGTGTCTTGTGTGTTCTTTGTATTACTTTATATTATGTTATTGTGCTGTTTCTTTGTTCTGACCTGCTGAAGTCAGGTTGTATTGTATTGTGTGTCTTGTGTGTTCTTTGTATAACTTTATATTATGTTATAGTGCTGTTTCTTTGTTCTGACTTGCCGAGGAACTAAAGATGCAAATTAGCTTTAAGCTATAGCCTGGTACGGTGCATCAAATGGTGACATTTATGTTTCAAACTGTCAAAGTCTGTCAAAGTCAAAAAGAGAGAAAGGACAAAATTATAAAAACAGTTTGAAGCCCTTTTTGCATTAAAAATGACATAACTGACTTAATGGCACTTAATGTCAAAGTTGACATTGTTTGGGAACCCCCACTTTCCATTAAAAATTACATAACTGACCAAATAACACCCATTGGCAACAGTTATAAATATTTATAAAGACTCCTTCATATTCATGACAGGTGCCATTGCCAGTAGGGTGCATAGATTTGAATTGGTTGCATTTCTGACCTTTAATTTTTGACAAAAACTATCACAGCTGTTACCATGTACTGCGATGAAAACGTAAGTATATATATCAAAGAGTTATAAAGGGCATGAAAAACTGTGTGTCAGCAAAATAACTCATTGCTTTCCTCACCTTTTCTATTCCCTTCTCTTCCTCCAGACCTCACCCCAGAGGAGAAGGCCCGAGGATTGGCCCGGGCCATCCGCAAGCAGACGGGCGAGGTGAGGGAGCGGTGGGAGCGTCTGAAAGGCCACATGGGTGGCTGGCAGAGTCAGGTGGAGCGAGCCTTGGAGCGCCTCCAGGAACTGCAGAGCTCCATGGACCAGCTCGACCTGCGGCTGACTCAAGCAGAAGAGGCCAAAGCCACCTGGCAGCCTGTGGGGGATCTGCTGATCGACTCTCTGCAGGACCACATCGACAAGACCATGGTGAGTCAGACAGACACCAAATGTACGACAGTCATCAACACATCAAGTCACCCCATCCATCTGTACATTATTATAGCATTCAGCTCTGAGTCAGCTTGAAGAATTCCCATCTTGTCTTTAACTTGCAGAATCTTGAAGGTTTAACAATAAACGTTTAACTTGAAAATCACTAATTTTACAGTAATGTCAGTGCTGCCAATTGAGAATTGGTTCAGTGAAAATATTAGAATCCATGAAATAAGTGTGTGCAAAAATGTGACTGAGACTCGGCTGTGAATTCTCACACAATTTCCACACTCCTCTCCCTCCCCTCTTTTTATTTCCCGAACAAAATTCTTCTTGATTTGATCATGTACTCGGCTTGATGAATCTGTCGTGTTTGTTTGCAAATTCTACTCATCAAATTTGAGGATGACTTTTTCCCAAGGAGACTGAGCCAAGAAACAAGCAACACATTTAGTTCACAAGCAGAAAAATGACAGCGCTTCCTAATAAACAGTAAACAATCAATGAAAAAGTGACAAAGGAGAAATAGAGGACAGAGGAGAAACAGTGGCACCAAAAATAGTCTCATAATGGATCACAGTAGGGATGAGGGAGTACACCATTATCTGTATCTGTACTTATTCTACCAATCCAGTTAACCAGAAGTTATAATACCACTTTTTTTTGTTCGTTTTGTTTTGTTTTTGTTTTATAAAAGTTGCTATATTTAGTTATTTTTTTGGAAAACTAAAGAACAGACTCAGAATTAAGCCTCAGATCAATGGGCTTCTTGCATGCATGCATCGTTCGCACACACAGATTTGAGCTTAGATTGTGCCTGTGAACAATTTAAGAACTTTTGTGGCATTCATCAGTACTTGCGTACTTCCTGCTTGTTCTTTAGTATGATACAAATTTTAGAGTGCCCTAGACCAAGAATTCACATATATGTGAATTAAAAAATCACATTAAATGCATAACCAGTTATGTTTGAATAACACCACAAAAATAACGACACATCAACAGGTAGAGACAAATGTGTTTTGTCACTGTTAGCTAGCTAACATTCCCTCAGATGCACCAAATGGATCAGGTTTTGAAATCAAGAAATAATGTGGGAGACGATGCTGCGCCAGTAAAAGCTCCAAGGTGTGTGGTGAGGAGATATGACCCTGAATGCATCAAATGTATTGGGAAGGGCTTCAGACACAACAGAAAGCCCTCACAACATTAATATCTCATTCAAAAGCCATTTTGTAAGCTAGCTACATGGTTGCTGCTCATGTAGGTCATAGAAAGAAATCCTTTGTGACTGCAGAAGAGCGTCATTTTTTGGCATGTTTTGTTATTTTCTCCCATTTATTTTGGAAGGGGGCCCTTGCAAGTTTTTCAAGAATCAGAAGTTGGCCTAATGTCACAAAAGGTTGAGAAATCCTGCCCTAGACCACACGTAAGCCAGCGCACACAAAAGCCAGCCAAGTGTTTTGTGCTGTGAAATATTAACAATGATGAAGGAAAAGCACTTTACTTTATCAAGACACAGAAGGCAAATGTTATATCTTAAATATTAAGTATATATTCATTTAATTTTAATTGTTTACGCTTAATTCTTCAAAATGTATGTGCTATTCTGGAGCCTCAGCATAGATGAGAGACAGAACAATCTAGCCCACCTCATCTGCAAGTGTTCGCTGCTATTGGTTTCCTGGCCCAAAGTTCTCCAGTTAACACCACAGAACATTCAGTTTACATAAACCGCTGCTCAGCAGGCCCAAATAAATTAACTGAACTGCACGACCCAGCTGCACCTGCGGCACCTCCAACAGAGAAACCTCTCCAATGATGCTCCAATGCACTCATCCATGTCTGTTGAAAAGGTTATTTATTTTCTTTGTTGTTGCCCTGAGGTGGCATTTCCTTTCCTTTTCATTTTATTTTATTTTTTTCTGAATTTGATGTTGCCTGTCAAATGTCACCTGTCACCTGTTTGCACATGCCACTGTTGTCCTCATATTGATTTAATGGGGCATTTCCTTATGCCAATTACAAATTTACCTAACATGCACATCCTAGTTAAGATCAAACATGATTCAACAACAAACAAGAACAGAATAAGACTGTTCCTGTTTTCCTCTTATTGTGTTGTGTAACAACATGCTCACGCTTGAGGACCAATGTTTTTGATCATAAGCGTGAGAGAACTATTACAGAACAAGTTTTTTAGAAACTTGAATGAATAAACTTCAGGGAATCAATGAACACAACACATGCAGTATTAGCTACCCAGTGAGGGTTTTCCTTCATCACAGGTACATCTGTATCGACCCATTACACATTCTACTCATACTCATAAAAAGTACATTATCTATCTGAGATAATTGCTTCAGTCAAGTACTCACTCAAATGTAGTTCATAGGTTGCATGAGCGAAGGCAGCCCCTTCACTGTTGCATTCATTTGGCTGTCTGTTACACCACCTCACATCTCAATGATTGCCTCCCTGTGGTCTGGGCAGTCTGGCCAATTATGGCTCTTAATATCCATGTCATGTAGCACCCACTCCGAATAAGACAGTCTATTAATAGATTTTGCCACAACAGTGGAAACATTCCTCTACAGTATGTGAAACACACAAGTTATGTGGGCATTAAGTTTATATTAGCAGGCACAGTAGAGACTTATAGCTCCGTAAAACTCAATTTAAAACTTGATTTATCTCCAATTAAAGATTATGAGGTCAAAACAGTAAACATAAACAACAATCAAGATGACATTCTCTTGTTTATGAAAGCACACACTTCATGATTAAGTAATTAGTTAGCCTAAGTTTATAACTATAATACAGTTATAATATCAATATATTCATCCTGTAACAACATTAACTTTCTCTTCAGGCCTTTAGAGAGGAGGTTGCCCCATTACGTCAGGATGTAAGAATCGTCAATGAGCTTTCTGCAGAGCTGACGCCATTGGACATCCAGCTATCTTCCACCGCCTCCAGGCAACTGGACCAGCTCAACATGAGATGGAAACTACTACAGGTAGTTAAAATCCTGCTGATCATCTGCAGATGGTTTTCCACACACACTCTTTCTTGGTTTTTCGTCGAATCTCCGCTACTTATCTTCCGACAGCATTTTGTCCACACTTGCCTAAATGAATGCTGTCTTCAATATATCTTGATCCTCTTTCTTCCTCCTCCCTCATTCTCCTGCCTGTCTGTGTGTTTTTATCTCCTCTGTCACTGTCTCCCTGAGTTTCTCCTCACATCGAGTGCATGCTGATTTCACTTTGTATCAGCCCAACACACAGGGGACTGAGAGTTGTCCCTCTACCTGTGTACCTTGTTTTATTTGAACACAGCTCCGTTCTCACTGCAACACTTTGTCACTAAACATCAATGGACGCTATTCTCACAGAACAGCAGTCACATTCTTGGCTCGCTACGCGCTTGAATGTCTTGGTCTGATCCGCCAAGGGACTCGCTGAGTGTTTGTCAGAGCGGAGCGTGTCTCAGCCCTAGAGGGAAAGTCGTGGAGGAGTCTCTTTAGAAGTCATCAGAGGGGAAGAGAAAAGAAGTGATGTTGGTTGTGAATTAGGAAGCAAAATCCTCTATGTTGAGTTTGTATGAGCACAAGAACATACCAGTGTGCACACTGTCTTCTTATGAAGCAAGATCACTTATCTTATTTCTTCGTTCTTTCACACCTCTTTAGGACTTTAGATTATTTAGGCTATTTATGCTGTGCTTTTCTCTCACTGATTGACCATTTTTCTCATCTTTTCTACAGTGTATCTACATATTTTGATCATGAGTAGAGCCAGAGATAGATGCAGAGAAATATGATGTCAGTTTGTCTCTTTAAAGTGGAAACAGGCAACTTTTCAATCCCCCCCCCCCCTGCTGTTTCAAAGTAAGGAATAATGTACAGTGAGCTGGTCATTATTGCAAAACAAACCTCAACAGTTTGATGCAGGTGCCTGACATGAAGCGGAGGTGTCTTGAATCTGCTTGATTTATTTTACAATAATGACCTGCCTGTCGTACATTATACCCCTTATTACGTGGGTACTTACTTACAAAAATAATTTGAAACAAGTTAATTAATCTTAATTAATAATTATTTTGTTGTTTTAAATATGATTTTATTGCTCCTCCAGAGTCAGTGATCAAAACTGCATCAATAGCATCAGTCTGTTATTCATAGCAACGGTCTGTTATTCATAGAAACGATCTGCTATACAGAAATAACAGACCTTAGAATTCTGTAATTGACCAATCAAAATCGAGAGTATCTAACAAAGCTGTGTAATAAGTGTTATTATTGTTTGTCATGCTGTAGAGGTGAAATTGTATGAAAATTTCATATCATATAGTTACCAAAATTACCACAGTTATCTTTATTTTCACAGTGTTGTTAAAATGTGCTGAAAATGTTCCAAAAGCACCGATACACAATGAAATCATTTCACCATGTTTTGTATCAAAAACCTCTCAATGATTTGAAATGGCTTCATGTCCTTTGCAATGTTGATGTTTTCAGTGATGCAAAACAAACCCAAAATCCATGTTTCACCTGTGTCTGGATAACTGCTGAGAAGTTGTTCAAAGCACGGTAATTAAACACAGGTATCACAACAATTAAAATTTGAAAACGGTCATACTAATCATCTGGAATTTTATCACAGTGTTTTGTGGAACAGATTATCATATAACATCATCACCTGTACACAACACCGGATGGCTTTTGGTTCCCTCTGAGCCTAGCTCTGTGCAGAAATGATAAGAGAGAACAAAGACGCACGCAAGTTGTCCATTTCTTCTTAGAGATCCTTGACCAAGCTGGCTGGTGATGCCTACAGTTACCAGTGGCAGGAGGAATAAATGCAGGTCAGATCGTCCAGCTGTGATGACATCACATTGTCATGGAAAGTTGACAGTCTTCATTTGAAGTTTTTCTTGTACACAGCCACATGGCATCGCCACTTCAGATAAATGAGTTGGAAATGTGGGCAGAAAAACCTCGGGACCTACAGTCATCCCTTTTTAAGTTTGACACTGCCGCAGAGTGAAACTGGGTAGTTGAGCTAATTTGTAGCCTTGTGATATTTCCCATGTACCGAACAGACACCCACTAATAGTCTTTCTGCCTGGAGATTGACCATAACTCAAACACTGAGTCAGAGGAGGGCAGAGTTTCGGTGGACTGCACACTTTGTCTCTCTGTTGTCCGCTCTTTTTATTTCTTTTAGCCTGCAGGAAGGCGACAGCTTCACTAATAAGCCAGGTCTGACTGTGTAGTTTGATGATTTGGTTTTCATATGCAGACGGCTCCCATCTTCCTCTCTGTGGGACAGTGGCCATGATAGCCATTAGTGGCCAAAAAGAAACTGAGCTGTTGGCCTTTCTATGCCCATTTCCAGAATCCCTGTGTGGACAGCTGTTATTTGGCTGCCATAGAGCCTGAGGTGTGTGTGTGTGAGAGTGTCTCAGTATTACAGACTGCCAATACTGTCCTGCTAGTGAGCCTGATGGAGCAAAGCAACCCCACAGTCGCGCCGGGCACAGGTGCACTGCCAGAGAGGTCAATACACAGCTTTCACAGGGCTACAGGAGTGAATGTGTGTGTGATGGATAACTCAGAGCTGTATGGAGCTTCACATTTCACTGAGTACACTGCATCAATCTGCTGAATAGTTGATCTAGCATTACATAAGCAAGCAAGCTATCCATTTATTTCTGAAAAACTCTCTGTAAAAATAAACGTAATATGGAGTATATGAGGAAAAAGAAGCCTCTGCACAGGGTGGTCTTGAAACTTGTCGTGGGTTTGATCATAATCAGGAAATTATGTCTACGTGTCAACATGAGATGCAACATGGTTGTTATGATATTCAGGTTTCTGAACTCCTCCATATCTCACTCTGTGGTTTCGGAACCGCTTGAATTACCACAGCAGTAGAGGGATGAACACAGTTTGGTTTCTTGCTGTTGTATTTTCCACTTTGCTGGATTTGGCTTCCTCAGCTGATAACAAGTTATGGAAAATGAAAGCAACAATACAATTTGTCAGACTTTCACTTGTATTTCAGTGTCATAACCTCACGTAGCATCATATCTTTTTGTCTTGCTGAATGCCTGCTTATAAACTAACTAAATAACTTGAGTTGGTGACATATCTGTGCGAGAGGTGAATAGTGACTATATTTACCTTACACATACATTTGTCTACTGTCAGATTTTCCTATTCCATTTATGTAACTGTTGCTAAATCAATTAGCATAACTGTTTTAGTGTTGGATTTTTGTATCCCTTCTGTATCAATATGATGAAGTACCTTGATTTGTCTGGTTTATTTTATCTAAAAATATTTCTGTTTTCCAGAAACTTTATGACTGTATTTCACAATATACGCAGATATCACTCATATCACCAACTCCTAACTTTTGCATGGTAGACAGCGATTAGGCCTGTCACAGTTATTGCATAATTGCTTCATCGGGGTAATTTGAGCTGACTGCAATCATTTTGCAAATACAATCATTTCCAGTCATCTGTAAAAAAAAAAAAAAAAAAAAAAAAAAAAAAAA
>JAJHUR010140512.1:1696789-1722750 GCA_027495735.1 Lutjanus campechanus | reverse complement strand
AAAAAAAAGAAAGAAAGAAACCCAGCAGGATGAAACTAACAGAAATGTCAAATCTCCATTACTTTTTTTTTTTTTCAGTCGGTTTCCACGGTTTGAGGTTTGACTAGCACCCTTTTTATCATCTTGATGTATTCTTCTGCTATGGTTTAATGGCACCTGAGTGGAAAATTAGTGACACCAGCTATCTTGAAGGATTTCTAATATTTGCATAATGGTAGTGGATGGAAATGAACATTATTTTCTGGCTTGTTTTTGGCGATAGTACATTGTTAATGTCTTTTTGATTATTGGTACCTGTCATTTTCAGTAATTTCTTTGTATATTTACGAAAAAAGGCTTTGTATATTCAAATTGTTATTTATGTCATATAATGCCCTGAACAGTTTTTTGTATACATGGCCTAAAAAGCAAACAGAAATATGTTATCTCTATACTGTAAACGTGGCATAAAATGAACAGAAAAAGAAAATTTAATTGTTAATTGTAATTATTTGTTTGACAATTAATCATCAACTAAGATTTCATGATCATGACGGCCCTGACAGTGATCAGGAATCCTGATGAGTGTTGACATGCCACAGTATCCAAGTTTTTATCAGAGTATTCCAGCCAGCATATTTGGATTTCTCAAATTGTGATTGGACTGTATAATTTACATACAGTGCAACACATGTGGGTGAGCTACACATTGATGATATTATACAGTATATATTTATACCTTTGAAAGAAATAAAACTTTCTCAAGCTTGGGGTTTTACAACAAATCCGCTTCTAACTTAATTGCACGGAAATTGAATTCATTCCAACCATGACGGCACCTCCAGCCACTGTAAAGTTCTGTGTCGCTGAGTACAGCCCTCAGGCCCACAGCTGACTGTCTTCTCTCCCGTCTGTGTGTCTGGTCTCGGTGCAGGTGGCGGTGGAGGACAGACTGAAGCTGCTTCAGGAAGCCCACCGAGACTTTGGCCCCTCCTCCCAACACTTCCTCTCCAGTGAGTACAGAGCCCAATTACTGCACAGAGCCAATTACCTCTCTGAGGAAATTACAAAATTTGGGGGGGGGGGACTTGGTTTGTTTCCACTCAGTTACACTGTTTCACATCCCCTAATTTTTTCATGTCCCATCTTCTAATCTTCAGCCATACGCTTCGCAGTCACGCATGCTCGGCGGATTTGTGGTTTCACACACATGCACACACAGTTTGCAGACGAAGCACTTTACTCTTGAATAATGCAAGGCTTAATTACAGCTCTCCACTGACTCCCTCCTCTTTCTCCCTCTTTAGAGTGGTCATTAGCGAAGAGAAGGGAACAGAGAGAGTTAGACACAAAGCTGGAGAGAAAAGACAAATGCAGGAGTGTGAACATAAAACAAAGCGGCAGGTCTTTCGCTCCCCGTCTCACTCTCTCTCTCTCTCTATCGTCATTTTCTATAATCATACAGCCATTAGTGTTCTTTCTGCTCCACCTGATTTGCTTTGCTGGCTGTCAGACAGAGACAAAATGGACGGTGCGTGATTCAGCGCAGGTGGTAAAGCTCGGCCGCTGTGCCGTGTCACCAAGAGACATGAATTTACCAAGTAAAGCCCTGCTGAGAACTCTGCAACCGCACCAGACAAAACAGCACTCTGTCTCCTCTTTCATCTCTCCAGCACTATGACACAATCTCCTCCATCACACATTCCCTCTCATTACACTAGTAGCTTAATATTCCCTCAGGGATCAATAAAGTACTGCGTCCTTATCTCGCCCTATCCATCTCATATATCTCCCAATCTCGCTTAATCTCTTTCTCTTACTGTCTTTTCATCTCTCTATCTGAGCGTAGAGCTGTGTCAAGGAGGAGGGAAAGTGGGAGGGCGATAAATCAAGCAACATTTCTCCTCTGTATTGCTCTTGAGAGCTTCTCAAGCCTTATATTTGGCTGGTTTTAACACTGTATCAGCTGTGTGTCATCTTCAGGATTTTCTCTCTGTCAGTATTTATTGCCCTCTTTCGTATTCCACAAAGATTAACTTTAACTTCGACTCCTTTTCTCATCAGTTTTTTTTCCTTTATTTTCTTATTTCTTTTTCACTTCGTGCCCTATTATCTCCCTCCTCCCTCTTTCTGACAAGAAAACAATACACATTTACTGTTTTTCTTCCTCTCAATTTCATGCGCCGTAAGAGTGTTCCTCACATGGCGAGACTATGTTATTATGGAAGTGTCAGATGTGAGAATTATTTCAAGTCAAGCCCCACTCTCTAAATGGATTACCGTACTGCAATGTTTATTAAGATGGTGTTTCGATTTTGACTGCTTGACTTTCTCTCCATTTCTCACTATTCTTCTCTCTCTCTCTCTCTTTCTCTCTCTGTCTGCAGCCTCTGTACAGCTCCCCTGGCAACGTGCAGTTTCTCAGAATAAGGTTCCATATTACATCAAGTAAGTGGCGAGAAATTGCTTCGATAGCCATCTTTGTGTGTTTAAATTGTATGCCTTTGTGTTTGTGTGTGTTGGTTTGTGTCAGTGATTATTGTACAGCTACAGCTGCCTTTATGGCAGAGCCGTCAGGATATTGTCTGTGAAAAAAATACCTAATTTCTTTTTTGGGTATTTATCCCCATCCCCCTTATTAACGCATTCCGAATTGTTATGTGGTGTGTGACCCCTTAATACAGTCCTATAATACAAGTCTGTGAGTTGTGACCACTTGAAATGAAGAGTGACTTTCCCATCTCAGATTTTTATTTGACTAATTTTTAGAGGCCTGAAGTGGTTCAACTAAGCTGTATTCAAAAAAACGAAGGTTAGAAAAAAGTCTGAACAATGAATAAAGAATGAACAGACTTTTTTATATGTAGTTACACTTTAGGTCAGGTTTTTTCTAGTCCTTATCCCGGTGATCATCTTTGACTTCTTAGAATATTTTTTTCTCAATTTCCAGGTTTAGAACCACTATCCTAGAACTGATATTTAATCTACTATGGACCTGTAGATTGTGCAAGTTTGTAAAAATATCAGCAGAAGATTCCCTCTTGAGTGTTTTATGGGTCATGACACTTAGGTCATGCAGGGTAATGCAATCAGACCAAGTCAGACTAGTGAGACTGTTGTATGATCTTTAACGACTACAAAGGTCTAGTGTGTAAGATTTAGAGGGATCTATTGGCAGAATATGGAAGAAATTGAATATAATATTCATAGGTATGTTTTCATCAGAGTGTAATCACCTAAAAATAAAAGTTGAGTGTTTTTGTTACCTTAGAATGAGCTGTTTATATCCACAGAGGGTGCAGATCTTCTTCTGTTGGCTTTTGATACAGCCTTTCATGTTTTTCATGAGTTTCGTAGCCATCGTAGGTTGTCTTGCGTACTTGGACAGGGAGGTTGAAATGAGGTGTTTGCAATACCACTAAATCCTACACACTGGTCCTTTAACTGACATCTTTTCGAGGTACATTTCCAGCTGCTATGTCCTCCTCAAGGAAAACCCAGATGTTGGCAGTATGGTGCAGCTGGAGTTGAATTTATGTTTTTAATTTTGCAATTCAATCTATTCATGGTTGACGGTCAAATAGCTCATTATCTCAAACATTTTTCTGCGGGGAATCTAACACTTCTCACCCCTTTCACATTAAAGCTCTGACCTCTACTGACCTCTCATATACATCACCATGAATGGTCAGGTAGCTTTTGTTATTGTTCCGTGTATATTCCGTACACGTACATGATTTATTTTACTCCTAATTGGGAGCTTCTATCCTGCTGATTTTGCTCCTAAGTGTATATTAAAATTCAAGCTGTTTCACCTACCGATTTCACATTCAGTCCAACATTAGCACCTTCTTTTGAATAGATAATACCTGGCAGAATCCCAGGACAGCTTCCCACACTGTTCTCATCATGGCTATAACAACTTTAGCTTGACGTCTTGCTTCCCATTCTAATTTTGCCTAATCAAGCTAAACAAAAGATTCTATTGAAATAGGCACAGAGAAGATCTGTGCTGGTAGCAAACTTCTCCACTGTTTCGAGAAATGTCAGTTCTGAAAGTTTGGCCGACCTCATTATCCAGAAATCATGTAACCGTACGTCAGTGAAGTGCTGACTAACCAAGCCTGAATTCACCCTTATTTTTGGCTGATGGTGAAAAAAATCTTTGCAGTTTGAGCTATCATTTGTCAGTTCTGCTTTCCTTATTCCTGTCTCTCGTTTTTGTTGAGACTCTGTTACAGCCTTCCTTTGTAATTCAGGATAATAAAATGGGTGTAATTTTTAGGGCTGCCCCTTTGAATCACCTTGTGCCCCGAGTCGAAATGTCACTGCCTCAGTTAAATTGTCAGATAGCCATTTTTTAAAAATTCCCCTTGTGCCATTGTCCACAGAACAACCACAATAAAAACTTCAGCTAGGAAGATTTATAGGTTTAGTCTTTTCTCAGTGATAGGTTAACCTCCAAAAAGTTTTGATGCAACATAAAACCAGCCAGTTAAAACAGTTGATTCAGTTTATTGAAAATTTAATTTGGGAGGAGGTCAAGATAAAATGTTGTCAGACAGAAGATAAAGACACAGACAGAGATGGAGAAAAATAGGATTTAGACAAAAGAGGGAGGGGAAGGACACCTGCACTGTTTTTTTCTTCTTCTTTGCTCTAGAGAGGGATCAGAGATGAAAGCCAGAGACAGGCGACGACTCAGAGGACAGGCTTATAACTTTAGAGTCAACAACAGGCTGTGATCACAGATGTGGCCAGCCAATGAACCTGCATCCACCCACTCGCACAAACAAAAAACATGTGCGCAAGGGCATTCGCACAATAAACAACACTCGCACATGCATTTGGACACTTGAATAGAGATGCACGTCCTCATGCTGGCAAGAAAAACGCTGACAAAAACCCAGAGATGCATATGAACTCCAACTGGAACCAAGCTTGAACCAACCAAACACACACACAGACCCATTGTGTGAGCACACACCATATGTTCTGTCAGTGCCTCTAGGTTGGTTGGAACAGGATTTTTCTCTTCCATGGCTGCTTTCACATTAACCCCAAACTGCCTTACAGAAACAGGGGGAAAAGAATCATTCCTCCTTCAACTTTAACCTCAGCGTGCGGCTTTTCTTTCACTTTAAAAAGATAGTCTGGTGTACAGTGCCCTCCATATATGAATACACATGAGGGCTGGTGCACACTCATACATATCCTCTTAATTTGCTGCTTGAAAACTGAACTTTAAATCCATCTCCAGGACTAATCACAGGTCGCTTTCAGTGTCGTGACATCCGTGGGACACTCTTGTCATTCTTTGACACATTCATTTCCCAAAACCCCTCCTCGCCTCCTCTTCCATCTCCTCTCATACTCTGACTCCTTTCTTTGAGCTGACAAAGGGCCCCTGATTAAAACTGCGCCTTGTCCACCCCCTGTGGTGAGGAGTTCAAGCGACATATTGGGGGGAAAATCAAATGGCTTCACACAAGTTCTGCGCCGGCTGCCTCATGCTGGCAACCTCGCATGCTGTCCCATTTCACCCATTCTGGCACTTCTGGGGTGGGCTTGCACGTCTTGTAGGCTTTGTGAGAGGAAATATAGCAAGACTGCATCTCTGCGCAGATTAGAGAAAGTCTCCTCGACATTTCAAGGCTTTTCTGGATGTACTGTCTGTCTGTGTTTTTGTCAGGGAACATTTGGTGCAGTTGGGTGTCCTGAACAGAACAGACAGCCTTTATGTCAACGCTTAGAAATAAAACAGAAACAGAAAGTGTTTTTTGGCGTTTCCTCAGAGGATGACCCTTTTTGGTTCCTGGTAAAACCTTTATATAAAGGTTCCACTTGGTTCTACCAATAACCCAGCATATAAAGTTATACCAAGATCCATCTGCGAAGGGTTCCACCCAGAACATTCTTTTTAGAGATTCTCCTTCAAAAAAGGGTTCTTCGGAGGCAAATGGTTCTGGTTAGAACCTCAGCACTTCAGGAAGAACTATTTAGAACTATTTAGAATAGGAATTTATTAAGATTTCTCAGTATATATTCCACATTAACAATAGAAAGACACACAATCTTGAAAACAAGACATAAATACAAAACAAAACATAGAATAACACACATTTACATCTGTATCTTCATAGCTACTCAACTTAAACAAAATATATAAATATAAATAAACATACACATTAATCGTATAGAACCTGAATACCATTCCTTTTGTCCTTGACTAACTGAAACTTAAACAACAATACGATCCTCAAGATTCTGACCACTCACTTGTTGCGTCCTAGGTGGCATTATCATCCACATTATTGTCCACTTGAGTGCATGAGTAGACTTAATAATACATCCCATTCTCTGGCTGTCCTCATTGTGTATGCGAAATTTAGAAACAAGAATCCAAAGCTCTTTGAAGTGTATTTCCAAAGCAGAGTACTGATAACTTTGGAATGGAGGGAGTTAATGTTTTAAGAGGAAAAAAGCAGCAGAGGAGGAGAGGTGGAAGCCTGAGGAAGACAGAAGATGTCAGATGGTGAATGCAGGCCCTTATCACCTGTCACAGACTCTTCTTGATAAGTCTGGCAGGTTGCTGTCACCGAAAAATAAAAAATCCTAAAATCTTCTTCTTGCTTACGCCGATATTTGACTAATTCTGTCTCTTTGGATACCCAGATACGCAAGTAATCATTCATCTGCACACTCATGATTATTCAGGGTGCTCCCTCACTGTGTGACAGTGACA
The DNA here is from genome assembly GCA_027495735.1 of Lutjanus campechanus. NCBI lineage: Eukaryota > Metazoa > Chordata > Actinopteri > Lutjaniformes > Lutjanidae > Lutjanus > Lutjanus campechanus. The sequence goes on along the minus strand of JAJHUR010140512.1, from coordinate 1,716,026 downwards.
AACTCCCAGCAGCAAAGTCTTGTGCCGAAGTGTTGGCTGGTCTGGAGCCAACAGTTTGATGGGATACATGCACTTCTTGCCCTATTGTCCATCCTTGGCCATGGGACAAGTGGGTGTAATCCACGGGGATTTAATTATTGACATTTTTTGATATTTTACTGTCCTTTTGTCGGAAAGACAGAAAGATTCAGAGTCACTAGTTGTGTTGAATTGTAGTTATGGATAATTGCAGAGCGGCAGAGAAGAAATGAATAATTAGCAAAACCACTTTAACCTTCTGTTGGACTCAGCAGCAAGAAATGGCAAAGCTACACAGAAAACGTCAGAGGAAATGGCAATTATTTTTGATAAGCTTAGCTGTAATCGTGGTGATCTGTTAGTCTGAGAGGGTCGGATGGCTTCAGCAGCCTACTTTGCTCGAAATCTCACAAAAACATCTTGTAGAAGGTTATTTTTTCAACCTCGTGGTACCCTAGTGGCTACATAAATTCCATCCCTCCTCCGCCTGCTGCAGTATCCCCTTTCGTGACCCCATTTGATTTGTTGTTGCCTACTCTGGGATGTCATTTAATGATGTCTATGAAGAGAAATGTCAAATGCTTTGCACAAGACCCAAGCGGCATCATCCCCAGAGACTCTCATTCACAGTTTTCCCAAGAAAAGCAGAAAAGAGCACTCATAGTCATTGTTGTCTACAATATGGATACAGAAGTGTTGTCATGCCTACACCTGCAATTAACAAATATTTTCTCTCTTGATTAGTTGTTTTTTTTTCAATAATAAAATGTGAAAACAGTGTAAAGTTCACAGTTTTGTCTGATTATAAATCCAAAACACTAAAATTGTTAAATTTACATTAATTTAAAATAGAGAAAAACAGCAAATCATTACACTTAAATAGCTGGAAATGTAGAATGTAAATATGACTTAAACCTCGAAGTAATCATGTACCTGCTTGTCGATTTTCTGTTGATTGACTAATCAAATAATTGTTGGTGCATACCTGTTCCTCGGTACTGTTTGTATCCATAGGAGAACCCTTTTTGGATCCTGGTAATATCTTTCATAATTGTTCCACCTGGAACCCTTTCAGAGGATTCTACCTAGAACCTGACATAAGAGGTTATACCTTGAACCATCTATGAAATGTTCGTCCACCTCCCAATGAGATCTACAGAGAACCCTTCTATGTTGTAATGGTTCCACCCATAACCCTCATTGGGTGTTCTATCCTAACTGTCCAGAGGGATCTGCTGAGAACCATTTTATGTTCCAACGGTTTCAGCTGTAACCCTCTTGTCTTTTAAGCGTTCTACAATCTAAACAGACACATTACAAACTGTGATGAAAAAGTAACATTTGCATTTTGGAACATAAAACAGCAAACTTAACAAACTACTCAGTCAAGAAGAGAGGGCATAATGGGAAATTTGGGTTGTCCAGATCAACATTTAGGAGTCATAAATAATACCGTTTGAAACATGAATAAACATTTGAACATTTGAGGGTCAGTATCTTTTAACATCCACGTCTTCAACAAGAACTCTTGTTGAAGACATGACTCTGAAGTAAAAGATCTAAGACTTCTTCTGTGCATACAAAATAGTTATTTCTCTCAAATCTTATTCACAAATTAGTTAAAACTGATGTTAGTGAGCGCTTCTCCTGTGCCAAGTAAATCCATCCACCTGACAGGTGTGGCACATAGAGATTCTAATTAAATAGCAGTGATTATAGCACAGCTGTGCCTTGGACTTGTGACAACAAAGGGGCTCTCTAAAATGTGCAGTTTTATCACACAGCATAATGTCACAGATGTCACAAGTTTTGAGGGAGCATGCAGTTGGCGTGCTGATTGCAGGACTGCCCACCAGAGCCGTTGCCCATGAATTGAATAGGCATGTCACAATTTCAATATTAAATTGAAAATGAATCAAAATGAGCATTCAGTTTCAATAATTGAAATCAAAGGCCAGATGAGAGATTCGCTATTACTCTGTGAGGTATGAAAGATGATTCCATTCTAACATGAACGGGGTCTTTTTATTTCTCTTCTATGACAGTGAACACAATATCTTTCAATAACTATTATTATATGTTTATTTAGCCACATTACGGCTGATTTAAGTAACTTAACTACCACATGTAGCCTGAAGCACTTTTCTATTCACTGCAAATGACAGTTGCCAGCACATAAAACCAATAATGTTTATCTTGATTCATTTATTCATTCATTTATTCATTTCATTATTGGCAATGGCTGCACATGTAGATGCAGCAGCCGGTGGCTCCTTCAAACTTCCCTACTTTTCTCCTCTAATCAGTCATTTTTTTCGGCTTTATTGCCGAAACATGCATCACCTATCTTGGAGGACAGATTGCTCTCCAAGCTGACAGAATGCAACACAAAAGACTCCAGCAGGATTCGGACTTTGTGTTTTTGGATCTACAGATGCTTCCTGCTCAAACACAGTCGCAGTTGATGGACACTGTTTCCCAAATGTTGAACTTCTTTATGTGAGGATTTGCTGCAGTTCACATTCAACCTGACACAAATTCAAAAAATGGACAGAGTTATTTAGGGTGTTTACATGTATGTATACATGTTTTTATTTTGTTTTATATTTTCAGTCTATTTCATTCTGAAAATGATCAGTCATTTTTATATACGTTGTATTTTGTAGGTTTAATGAAGGAACTACAACCCTATTTTAGTTTTACAACCCTGCGATGTATCATGGTAATAACTGTACTTGAATCTTTGCGAATCAATCACTTGATAATCTAACAATGGCATAGCTGTCAGTGCTGAAAAAATTGTTTAAACTGAAAATCAAATTAAAATTGTGGCCATAAAATCGAAGTCAAATTGATTTGTGGATTTGTAGAATTATTACAGCCCTCGACATCATTAGCCATCTCTAATATCCTCTCCGAGAATTTGGGAGGACATCCAACAGGTCTCACAACCACAGACCACGTGTAACCACGCCTCACACTGGTTTGTGGTTCATCGAGGATGTACCACTGCGCATATCTGCGAGATGAAAATCTCTGTTTTTGTCCCCCGCTCTTTAATATTCTCAGATGCCTCTCCTCTTGCCAGTGAATGTTTCCTGCTGTGTTATCTAAATTCTAGCAGCTTTGTAGTAAATGTGTCACCAGTTTCCCCCTTTTTTCCCCTCATATGGGACAACAAAAAGATTGGTTAGGCATTACAAAGGAAATGTGTTGAAGGGAGAGCGTTGAGGACAGTTGAACCTGACAGCTCAGGCTTCCTCATTATGGCATTCATGAGCTGTGGATATACGCACAAGCTAATCTTTTTGTTGATGGAGATGCTGCCTGCCTTTTGGTGTGTACATAAATACATGTGAGTTGATTGTGTGTCCCATCATTGTATTACCTCTGTCTTGTCAGATGTACCCTCCTACACATCAATGAAAAAAGTTTTAATGACGACAACTATTGTAGAATTGTGCCCTTCATGGCCTTTATTCTTCCTCCTAGTAGTGTGTTTGTGTGCTGCAAATATCAGCAAATCCCCTGACTTGGATTCATTGAAACCCTTTTGTCGATTCAGGCGAGCTCTTTGTTGTCCATCTAAATAAAACACGAGCCTGTCCTCGGCAAGCAGAGGTCCAGGCATCAGCATTGCTTGTGTGTGCAGGTGTGAAAAAGGTCATCAGTCTTTATGGCCAATGAATAGCGATGAACATCTGGGCACGAGGAGGGTTCCTGTTGTCCACCCCGCCTCCTCAGCTCGCTGTCAGCACTCGACTTCACTTCCTGCTGCCTGTCAGCAGAGAGCAAGCCATCGCAGAAAACCACGGGGGAGCCTCCGCATTCACAAACAGACTTTTATTTCAAAAAACGACTTCCAGAAATCTTCTCAAACATTCACACACAGATCTGAGTGCGGCTTCTAAGAGTCAGCTGCCATCTTGACATACACACACACACACACACCACGTCCAGCAGAGCTCAAATAGATGCATTGATTGGCAGCTGCAGCTCAAGAAAAGTCAGATTCTTTGCTGTCCTGGTTGTGAAGGCAGCCATGTTTGATAAGTTTCCGCACGGGTCTTATTTTATTTATTTTTGGAGTGTTGGTTTTTTCATTATATTTGGGTTGTTCGTGTCGTTCTGTGTGCGTATGTGTGCATTTTTGAGGCTTCTGTCTGAAGCAGAAATGTAAACAGAGAGTTGAGACTTGGTCTCATGGTGATGAGTGGGATTCACAGTATGTCTTTTTGTTTTTTGTGTCTGTGTGTGTGATTTATGATTTGTGAAGGTATCTGTAGCTTCTGTCCCCAATTTGCAAGCGGTAACAGAAGAGTTTAACATGAAGCCATCGGTGTTTGCAATTGTGATGTTAACTTTTGTGCAACTCCCAGTGTGCCACCTGCTTGTGTGTGCTTGTGCTATTCTGTGTGTATAGTTTTGTGTACTTTAGCATTTGAAGTAGTTTAGTCTGTCACAAAGTTTTTTTTTTCTTTTGTGATGTGGCTTAAAAGTGTTTCTCAGTATCTGTATGTGTGTCTAGATGACAGTAGCTCCTGTCTGTTTGTGTGTCAGCTTATGTGTTTTTTTGGTTGTGTTTCTCAGTCTAATAGTTCTTCTCTGTTGTGGTTTTCAGTCACCAGACACAGACAACCTGCTGGGACCATCCAAAGATGACAGAGCTCTACCAGTCACTAGGTAAGGGGTATTAAGGGGGGGTATTGTCAGAATATGGCAGAAATGAAATATATTAATATGTTATGTTATGTTATGTTATGTTATGTTTTCATTAGTGTAGAATCACCTGAAAATAAGAGTTGTTCTGATTCGACACCCTGGAATGAGTTATTTATATCTACAAAGGGTCCTCCTCCATGGTGGCCGTCATGGTACTCTGCCATCCTCATACAGTAACCCAGAGTGGACAAACAAAACACTGGCTCTTGATAAAGCCTTTCATGTGTTGTGTGGTGTTTGCAGCCTGCAAGCTCACCACTAGATGCTACTAAATCCTTCACATCTGTCCTTTAAGTGTACACTATATTTAGAATATTTTCATCTCTTTACCTTGCCTGTAGATAGCTTTTCCGATGGGAAACCGCTATCATATAAGCCACATGTCACTCTCCAAAGCAACCAGACCCCTCAAGGAAAAACGTAAATTTTACCTTGCAGAACGAGGGAGTTGTCGGTCTACTATTGCCTCAATCGGTTAATTTGTTTGTGTTATTGTGTGACTGACTGGTGTATTGAATGCCTACTTCGTATTTACTGAAGTCACACAATAACACAAACAAACTAAGAGATGAAATCGGCAGCAGACCAGCAACCCCTGTGTTCAGAGGGGTAAAATTACAGTTTTCAGGAGTCTGATTGCTTTGGAGAGAGCGATATTTGGCCTAACACGACAGTGGGTTCCCACAAGAGAAGTCTGTCTGAGGGCAAAGTAAAGTGCTGAAAATATTGTAAATATATTGTACACTATTAATTTCTTTTTTTTTTCTTTTTTTTTAGGTGGGCCTTCTTTTAATTCGTTAAAATACAATATGCTGCTGACCCTGTCCAGAGACTGCAATTTGCTGTTGTTAATTGACATTAAGTACCTCAGACAACCGTAATTCAAACCCTTGTGAGATATTGAACATACTGTCTCTAAGGTTTTTGCTTCCACTCCAAAACAATGAAGGTGAATTTCATTTTTGGTGCTTCAATTATTAAAAAATGTCATTTAAAAAATTCAGCAGCAATATTTCTGTCCAGAAACCATGTCCCTGTTTCTCTAAATAATACAAGGAATTCATTGTGACCTGTCTTATCACATTTTTGATTTAAAAAAGTTGCAATGAAAACTTTTCACAGTATGTTATGTGCGTTATCCTGATGTATGGGGCTGCTGATTCTGAAAGAGGTGTTTTTAGAGATCTTTTTAAATGTAATCTGTTGTTGCTGTGAACACCACAACAAACCACAATTCCTTTCACTGACATTGTAGTGGAATGGAGGAAGATTTCTGAGGCAGATAATTCAGAACATGGGCAAATAAACTCATACACTATGTGGCCAGATAATAATAATAACAATAACATTATTTATATAGCGGCTTCTGAATCATAGTGGATGAAGGAAGAGGTATAACCTGTTTTCACTGATTCTCAAGGAATTGAAGGCCTGTTCATTGCTCTCAAGGGCTGGGTACTCTTGTAACAGGAGAGACTTGGAAAATTAGTTCAAAGTATACTGGAGCACATAGTCTGAAGGAGTGAACTTTATCCAAAGATTAACTTTTCAACATCTGAAGAGTCCATCAGAGACTCTAATTGGAGTCTATCAAAGACTCTGAAGACGTTGAAGGCATTGAAACATCATTGGATAAAGTTACTTTGGCCTAAGTTTCCAAGTCTCTCCTTTTACATAGTTACAAAGTGCTTTATAAACAGGGCATACAGTTAAAACTTTCTACATACAGAAAACAGTACACATGAAACAAAATATGTCTGTATTTCACTATAAGTGAAACAGGTGAGATTTAAAAGAGGACAGTTGTAATAAAGCCTGTTTTATTTCAGCACTGCTCTTTTAAAGGACACTTACAGGCAGATCATAAATGGTAGCAATGTCATGTTTCAAATTGCAGGTACATCTGTAATGATTACAGGGTTCTCGCATGCTCATGAATAGGTCACAAATATGGGCGTTTTTGTGAAATATGTCAAAATTAAAATGAAAGGAAACGATCTCATGTTACAGATTCCATCTTGCATGCTGATCTTTTTAAAGGCTGTTTTTCGGTGAGGGATCAACTAAATCTTGTAGAGCCATTTCTCTTTTGTCGAGTTAGTTTACTTGTTACATTTAACTTGGAAATTGCGCCCTGATGTTTTTGCGCTCTCTCTCACGCGCCCTGTTAATATCCATGTGCACGTCTCTGTCCCTGTGGGGTGGCTAGTATGACTGGTCTTTTAATGAGCAGCCGGATAAGTAATAAGCTGTGAAACTTTGGGAGCGTTTGCTGTCGCCCAGCAGCTCAACAAATAGCACCAGCCCCCACTGAGACAGAACTCAGTAACCTAATTACACCGTCCACATCAGCCACCCCTCCCCTCGGACATCTCCGTAGACAATAACTCACAAAAAGCCGGCTTTCATTGAAGACAGAGGTCCAGCTTTTGTTACCCAGCGGGCAGATTTGTGTTGCACTTTGTTTTCTGATTTTCTGCCTCTGTTTTCTTTTTGTCCATCTACCTTTCATCTCTGTGTCTCTATCCCTGCCTGTAGCGGACCTGAACAATGTGAGATTCTCAGCATACCGAACAGCCATGAAGATCCGCAGACTACAGAAAGCACTGTGCTGTAAGTAAGACACACACACACTCTCATACACACCTTAATACCTACAGTCGTGGTCTGCTTCTTTTGAAGTCTGGGTGCAGTGAGGGGATGCAGTAATGATTTGAAGCTTTGCCAGACACTGTGCCAGAACAGCGTAGGAGCCAAGGATATTTTGGCTTTAAAATTACACGCTCCCCTGTCAGTAAGTGTGTGTCTGCATGATTTTGTCCACGCACCGTCACAGCTGGTGCTTGTGTTAAGCCTGTTGAGCATAGCCTCATTTGGTGTGCACAGGTGGGATCTTTTTTAGGGTCTGCTTTTTTAAAACAAGAGCTGCTGTTTTCTTGTTTTTATAATGGAGGCTTTTGATAAAGCCAGCTATTATCTGCAGTCTCAGGTGGCTATCAGCCCCACCTACACACACACTGCAGGTGCATCCAGACTCCCCCCCTTTATGAGGTTTCAGCCAGCAGCTACTGGGCTCTGCACAGTGTAATGGTAATGGTGACAAATGTTAACTATTATCCAGCTGTTGACATTATTATAGTAGCACACGCTGCGAGCCCACACTGCTCATTTACATCCTGCTGTTTGTAGGAAGTTTGCTCTGTGTGCATGTGGGAAACAAATGCCTCATATAAAAGTGTGTGTGCAGCTCTGGCCTGTGCACCTGAATAATCGTGGGTACCACAGTGTGTTATTGTGTTTGCTGGTTGTTAATGAGTTTGAATGATTCAGGCGTTTTAGTTTGCTATCTCATATTGGCTCTGATCACATGCGTGTGTTTGTGACGGGAATGCATTAGTCTGAGTGATTTCGACTTGGGGCGCTGCAATTCAATTTCATCCATTAGATTAGAACAGTGCAAAACGCACACATGCCCTCACACACACGCAGCAGAGAAGGATCAGTAGTTATTAGTTATTAGCCTGGATTTATGTGGAATCTGTGCTTGGAGACCTCCGTGTGCCTGTATGAATGTTTGTAAATGTGTGTATTTGTGTGTCCCAACACGCATGACAGGGACACTATAAAATGGCTAATTGGGTTAAGTTTGTGCCAGGGGGCTGGAGAGGCACAAATGAGCTTGCGTGGCATCCCGCTAATGTGCCGCAGCTTCTCAGCTTCATATCTGCGCAAGTAGTGAGAAAACTAGAGAGAAGTAAAGTTAGTTTTCTGACAGCATGGCTGCCCTGCTCTGCTTCGCTCCACGTGGATGCACCCCAGTAATTAGCACTGTCTGGGGACCAGGGGGTAACATAAGGCAAGGAAGCCACAGAGGGGTTGACAAGGAGCAAGAGACAGGGCAAATGAGGAGACTGTGGTGAGGAGAGGAGGTGAGAGGGATGAGGGCTGCAGGAGAGGGAGCAGAGTTTAAGTGACTTCTGGAAAAGTGCAAGAGGATCAGAGGAAGAGATGCATACAGAACTACACATGGTTTGTGCCTAATAGAAACGGTTTTCCATTGTTTCACTCTAATATATTCATAAAAAGCTATTGTATTTTAGTATTTGTTAGATAAATCAATACCCTGAAAATACAACCCCAATTGCAAAAATGTTTGGATGTTGTGTAAAGTGTAAAGAAAAATAGAATGCAATGATTTACAAATCTTTTTCAACCCATATTTAATTGAATTGAGTAAATGTTATTGTTTTTTGTAAACGTACGCTTATTCTGAATTTGATGGGAAGATGAACACGTTAACTGGAAACTGATGACCGTATCATGATTGGGTATTAGGCCTTATTAATGCTTAAAGTTTCATACAGGTTTTGGAGCAACGTACTGTACGCTGCCATCCAGAAGATGGTTTCTTTTTTTTCCGACATCCAGACATGCCCTCCATTAAAAATGCGACTGAAATATGACAACAAAGACCTCAGACTGTTGAGCATCTGAAGTCGTATATCAAGCAAGAATGGGAAAGAGTTTCGCTTTCCAAACTTAAGCAATTAATGTTCTCAGTTCCCAAATGCTGAGTGTTGTTAAATGGAAAAAGTTATGTGTCTTGGCAGTGAACATGACCCTGTCCCAACATTTTGGGAACATGTTGCAGGTACAAAAAACAATTAAGTTAATCAGTTTTAACATTTAATATCTTGTATTTGCACCATATTCAATTATTCAGGTCGAAATGTTTTCACAAATCATTTCATTCTGTTTTTATTTACATTTTACACAATGTCCCAACTTCTTTGGAATTGGGGTGTAGAAATACACATAAGGGGTATGTATAAATAAGCTGAAAAATGTTTTATTGTGGCAATGATCGATATCTACACTGTAATGGCCTTCAGTTTGGTCATGGTAATTAACCACAATGTGTATTTGTGTTTACCAGCTAGCAGAGTCTAAATGTTTTGAACAGAGATGGGGTTAGCCGGTTGACCTTTTCAGTGGACCTTGAATAAATTACTAATTAAGAGTCCCATTATATGTCTGTAAATTCATTTAAAAATTGTGTCCCAAATGCATACTAGGTGCTAATTCTACCCATGTTTTGAGTACATTCATTTGAAACAATCATGAGAAAGAAATATTTGGAAATACACCATGTAAATGGTGTCTTTTATAGGTGCTAATGCGCCCACAGCTTTTGACAGAGCCAGGCTTGCTATTGTCCCCTATTTCCAGTCTTTGTGCTAAACTAAGCTAAGTAGCTTCTAGGTCCAGTCTCATATATGACCAGACCAAACCAGATACAAAGACGAAGAAACTAAACTAACATAAATCCATGTTTTCTTTCATAGTGAATCAATTTTTAATGTTTCTAAACAGGTTTTTTAATAAGAGCTTCTCAGTAGAAATGGCTAATTAATTTACTTTAGGAGCCAAAATAAGCATAAATAAAACTCAAAAGTGAACATGTGCTCTTGGAGAGTTGTTAATCTTCTTACTCTTAGCAAGAAAATGAAAAGGCATATTTAATGTGTATTACATATTTACTATTGTATTGTACAGTTATCATAATTATTCATCATTAATCACCATGGTATACCTTTTTAGCAGTCAGTTCTTTGAATTACCTTTTTTTGTCTTTCAAGAAGATGTTTCTCCTCAACCCAAAACTTTTTTTTTTTCAGCTTTGGGCAATTGTGCATCATTTCACCAGCAGTACATTTTTAACAGGGGGAATGCCCCAATGGGATGAGTGATTAGAGGTTCTGGTTCTTTTAAGTTTGTTTTGTTCACCTGCTAAACCAACTCATTAACAGCTCTTTTCTTTTCTTTTCCTTCTTTCTGTCTTTTTTATTTGCTCTTTATTTGCAAATAAAAATCTGTGTGCTACTTCAGCACCATGGACAGCGCCATAGGTTTATGAATACACAGCACAATTAGGCTACAAATATTTTAGATTCTAACTTGCACAAACCTCAGTCAAATCTCAGTTGGAGTGAATCTAAAGAACACTCAATACTTGACCATATTTAGTATGCATTCTGTCTGCTTTGTGTACACTGTGAGATGTGTGAACATTCAAAACTTGTTTAGAATCAGTATCAAGTATTAAACTGGGACACAGTGATTATTTCAGAATTTTCTTGATCCAAGTTGATTTCAAATGGGTTAAATAATCTCACCTCACTGGCAGATTTTTTTTTTTGCATATTCTAAGAAAGTAACACTTAGTAATAAACAAACCAACTTCTTATTTGACATCTGTTTGTGTGTGTTTGAATGTTAATTTCTACTGCACAACAGCTGCTGACAATGTCCTATATTTTATCAATGTTTCACTTACTTTGTTTGGTCCTGATGTGTTTGTGCGTGTTTACACAGCTGGCTACTTTGTTTTATAATGTTGTCCCAAAGGACTTGATTAGCCTGTTTTGTTTATTTTTCTCCCTCTGTTTACCCACTCTCTTACTTTTAAGATACACAAGTGATAGCTGCAGTATAGAAGATGATGGAAGCATAATTGAGACATTAATATAAATACAATATTAATTTTTTGCTTTTTCGTTGAAAATGTAGCCAACAAATTAAATTAGAAGAAACTAGGCTGCTCTCAGTCTGACTCTTTTACATTTTTTCCTCGTTTGTCTTTTTCTGTTCAGATTTCTCTCTCGTATTAATATTTCACCACAGTGATCCGTCTGTTGTCTGCCTGTACTCCCAGCAGACTCTCGCACTTAGTTGTTTTGAACTATTTTGGACAAAGTATCAGTCAAGTCTGCAGTTTTGAAGTGCCTCTATGAATAGACTGTGCCATTTTCAGCTCCTCGTACTGTTCAGATTTGTTGGCATTTTTAGAAAAATCTGAGTCACTTTTGAAAGCCCAATGAACAAGTCTGAGAGGTTGTTAATGGTTCTGACTCTGTCTTTTTCTTCTTTTTGTCCCCTGTCACCCCCTGTGTGATTTCTGTTTTTTCTTTTCTCTTTGTTCCTTACCACTGTTGTTGTTAACCTTTCTCTTCTCTCCTCCCTTTTTCCCTTTCACTTCTTTCTCCCCATCTGTCTCCTCGTTGTTTCTCTCCTACTCTGTCCTCTATTTTCCTTTCCATCTACTGTAACTCCTCTCTGCCACTTGTCTCCTCCATCTGTCCCTCCCCCACTCCTCATGTACAGTGGACCTGTTGGACCTCAACGTGGCCCAGAACACCTTTGAGCAACACAAGCTCACCAACAACAATCAGCTGCTGTCTGTTCCCGACGTCATCAACTGCCTGACGTCCATCTACGACGGCCTAGAGCAGGAGCACAAAGACTTGGTCAACGTGCCGCTCTGCGTTGACATGTGTCTCAACTGGCTGCTCAATGTTTACGACACGTACGTATGCCATCTGTCTTGCATTTAGGATGCAGGATTATGAATTCTTTTCTGAATTTATCAGGATCAGGATCAATTAGTTTTTTGGTTTAGAGCAATCTCTTTTGTAAATATAGCGAGAGTAGCTAAAAGAATGATAGAAACTAACATTACTCAGGGTAGCAGGGAAATATTGTTGATAGTATTAGGAAATAATAAGTGTAACCTATTTTTAGTAACAATTAGAGTAAAATCTTATTGTATAATTACACTGTGTCTCCATCTACTGTAGATTAATACCCTCCAGCTGCTCAAAAACAATGTAATGGTAACCTAATAAGCCTTTAACGTGGTCAACAATAAACCTCCATAGCTGATGAAAATCTATCTGACAGTAGTCATGCAGAAATCATGTAAATCAGTTTATTAGTCACAATGGCCGACTTTCTTTTCTCACTCTGTGACATATCCGACGTATCCCATGTTTGCTTGGGAGTTATAGCAACAATCAACTAGCTAGCAGCGGCCAGCAGGAAATGCACCGTTACCTTGAATAAATTACAGATTTCTCTGCGTTTGAAGATTGTTGGAAACATTTGGGATAATGTAAGTACACAACTCAAGAAAATATATAACATAGTTATATGTTACATTTTTGGAAATTTTAATGGGCCAAAAAATTAATTAAACATTGTTCACGAGTCCCAAATCTCTCAAGTTAAGTCTCCCATCACTGTTTGACTTAAGTATGGCCCGGGTCCCTATTGCTGGCATTTGCCTCTTTTGGGATGTGAATGGCTGTCGCACACCATGTGTGTTTGAGAGCAGATGTGCGCACACACATGCTCACATATACTGTGCACTTGCATAAACAGTATATACTGCATCATCACATGTGTGTACATGTGCTGTAAACCAACATGCTTATTGGTGTAAACATCATTTGTGGTTACACAGAAAATGCATTAATAATCTCACCAGCTCTCTCCCACAATGAAAGAAGTAGCACACACACACACACACACACATTTGAAGATTCTTCTCTTTCCAGGCGCATAATGATTTTCTGTCACTGCTGCTGCATATAATTCAGATCTGAACTGAAGCGAACACACAAACATACTGTTTATACACAAACATACACCCACAATAAATATAACTGACTCATTGCCACTGTCTGATGTGTGTGTGTGTCCCTGCAGTGGTCGCAGTGGAAAGATCCGCGTCCTGTCCATGAAGATCGGTTTACTTTCTCTCTGCAAGGGACACCTGGAGGAGAAATACAAATGTAAGTGCCAACGTGTCAATGAGATATCTGCTGATGCACACATGCACTTTAAACACATCACCACACAGGCCCGTCTGTGGCGAGTCCATCCCATACTGCTCCAGCATGGCTGCAATCCCAGCAGTATTAATCAAACTCACAGAAAGACAGAGAGAGGAGCTGGAGAACGGCTCGTCTAATTGGATGAGAGACCTCCTACGCGTTTCCCCTGTTCTTTATTTAATTTTCTTTTCTGATTTATTTTGGAGGATTAGAGAGCGTGAATATAGGCTTGCTGCACTGGGAGGAGACTGTCATTTTGGCTTCCTGCTCTTTGTTTCTGCTGCTTTATCTCCCTCTGTCTATCTTCCTCCACTGTCACAGCTCACACCATTGTTCATCCATCCAACAGTGTCACTTTGTCTTCCGTTCTGTCTTACTTACTCTTGCTTCCCCCTCTTCTCTCTGTCCTCCTTCCCCTGCTCCCTCTTCCTCTTCCCTTTCTCTTGCCGTGGCATCCCTGAGCCTATTCGTTCCACTGGCAGTTTCTATTAGCCTGAGAAGGGTATCAAGCACGCCTGATTGCATCCTTCCTCCTTTACTCTTTTAGAGTCTCATTGGCTGTCAGTCCCATGCATATAGCTACACACGCGCACACACACACACACCTAACCAGGCATACTGCCATTTGACACTCTTTTTGTGACACTTGCGTATGTCAAATGTAATCTTGTAGCAGAAAGTTGCAAGTTAGAGACGTGGGTGCTGATCAGTCAGATGACATGAGACGTGTGTGTTGGAATGGGGTCACGAACACACGTCATCCCTGGTGTTTGCATATACCACCCACCCCCACACACACACACACACACACACACACACACACACACACACACACACACACACACACACACATATAACAGGAGGTGGCATCAGGACCAGACCTCACACAGAGATCAAAGTCAACTGCAAGCAGAGCAGAAAGACCTGTCATGCCCTTCGTTTCCCCCTCCACTCTTTCTTAGCATTACCGTCTCTGCTCTCTTTGCTCAGTTTGTGCATGAGCTCTGGGGACGTTTCATAGCTTCATCTAAGACACAACGCTGTCAGGTTGTTAACTGGCCGAGCCTGCATGTCACTAGGTAGGTGCCTGTATCCGGTATGGCTCTGTCAGTCTCTGGAGGAGAGTGTGGTGGAGAGTTGAAGACAGGGAGGGAGAGATTGGAGGAGAAAGAGCCTGGCATGTAATAAGGAAAATTAAAAAATTAAAAAATCAGGGTTCCTACACATTATGGAAAAGTGTAAAGTTTGATATTAGTAATTTCCACATCTGGATAAGTATGAAAAAAAGAAAAAATAGTTTGGAAAAAATATGTGTATTATCAGGCCTTATTCTGTTTTCTGAAATATAAAATTCAAAATTTCTAAAAATGTCTCTTGAAGCTTTACTTTAAAAGGACAGTTCACCCCAAAGTCAGTATTATATATTTTCCTATTAGAGAGAAAGTGGCTCTGGTAGATTATTTTGCAGAAAGAAGTAGTTTCTATATGAAACTGTTCAACTTCTGTTGATTATCTCGAGTAACCAGGTCATAATTTCTGGAAAGTGAAACTGGTTGAATTTTTCAAATGTATTTTCGACACAAGCCAAGTGCCATCTAGTTCCATTATATATAATAGAAGGCATGAACTGTCCCTTTAATAACCAAATATTAAGCTTATTCATAAAAGAGACTAAAAATGTTGAGGCAACATTAATATAACATTAATTTGGCAATATGTTAACGTAAAAAAAATGTGATTGTAGGTAGCAGTGGCTAGTTTACCTCCTGTTTGGGCTGATCTGTTTGGACCGTGATGGGTAAATGCAAGTCCTCCGAGGGTTGGTTTAATATAAAGCCTGGTTGGCTCATGACTCCAAATGGGAAAATAATACCAGATGAAATGTATGTTTAAAATTGTTGGACATCTCTAAAATAATCATCTTGCAATTATTTGGCAGCACAATAGCATGAATAGTCAGAATGTAACATTAACAGGTGGATTTCAAAACCATTTGTTTACATAAAAAACATCTAGCTATTTGCACTTAGATGCCAAGTATGGTCTGAAAAAACTACCAAGATGTCTGGAGAAGTGTAGGAACCTTGAAAAATGCATCTATTCCCTGTTTTCTTCCATATCCTCCCCACCACCTCCCATCCATATATATACACATGCACACACTTTCCCTCCCACTCTGCACAACACAGTCACACTTCCTCCCTCTACATCTATTTATACTCTTATCTATTATTTTAAATGTCATGCACATGCTCTGACTTTTTTCTCTTTGTCCCCCTCTCGACCTCATCTACCTCCACCCAATTCCTACCCCCCCACTCAGACCTCTTCAGCCAGGTAGCGTCGGCAGGTGACACGTGTGACCAGAGGCAGCTTGGTCTGCTCCTCCATGAAGCCATCCAGATCCCGAGGCAGCTGGGGGAGGTGGCCGCCTTCGGAGGCTCAAACATCGAACCCAGCGTCCGCAGCTGCTTCCAGCACGTATGTTCCCCCTCAAATGCACAGCATGCATGTCAGTGTGCTCATCCGCACATCTAAAGAGTATACTGTATAAGCACATAAACCAGGGATTGAAGCATGACATTATGTTCTTAATACCAGATGGATTACAGGCAGGAGGAAGAAATCCTTTTTGGAATTCTATTTTGGACGTTGTTACCACTGGTTTTTTGAAAAAAAACGGGTGCATGCTTAACAACACACATCCACAATCCATGTTTTCATATCATAAATAAATAAAGTCATAATTCTTAATCTGCTTTGTATTATCAGTAAAAACAGTCTATGTCAAATATGAAATATGAACAATTTGATTTATGAGAGAAAAACATGTTTCTCACCACATGGACAAACTTCATTTAAGTGCCGTTAATTGACAAAAATATAATAATCTTTATCTATTTTAATAATGTGCTTTCACGTCTGCAGTTTGGTTCATTTGGTCCGAACCACTGACATGAATAACAGAAAGACGCTGTGATTCCACTTCCTCCCACTGTACAAAACTGAAGCCAAAATATCCCAGATACGAGCACTGCCATCTTATGCTAGTGACGTCATTTGGTGTCAGAGTCTGTGCGTTAATGACCAGCGTTGGAGCTGCGCTTTTGAGTTCTTGCCCACACAGTCAGCAGACTCAATCATGGCATGAAACCCCATTTTTATATAATCAAAAAACGAATTCAAATCAAATTGATCAGAAAAATGAGCACTTGAATATACATCAGCGTACTGTTTGGCCCATATCCCAACTTATTAAGTAATGACTGATTATAAGCAATATTAGTATTATTAGACTGCTAGTCGAGGTCATGTTATGAATAATGACTAACAGGTAGAGACAGGACAAAAAGGAGCCGACTTGTGCAGTGTAATGATTGGGTGTTTATTACTGTGGGACTGCTGTCACACTTTTTAATGGATTAAATGAACTGAGAAAGTACACAGCGTGAGATGCAAGAAGAGCAGTTTTAACAGCTCTTGATCTATTTCATCTACTAAGGAAAATACCTGCGCTGACATGCATATGTGTTAACACGGGTACCAAATGATTTACAGCTCAATTATAAGATGCCTCCTGACCAGATTTCATGATTAGCAGATAGATTTACAGTATCTGTAGCTTTAAATCATACTAAAATCACATACTTGCTATCATTAAATCCTGTGGTTGGTTCGTTTGCTTTCATTACACAAACTGCAGAGTCCTCTTGGAGACGGAGACCACCGTGTTAAAGTGGTCTCAGCCCGCTTGTTTGGACCACACCAGAGTTCAATTGACAGCCCAGTCAAACCTCAATCCCCAGACAAACGCACCAGGGTTTGTTTTAACCCAACTAAACAGGTTTTGTATGAAAGCACCGTTAATTACTAATTAAAAGTTGCAGCCCAAATGCAGTCAGAGGCTAATTATGGCTTACAAAGTTTGCCTGAGTCAGAACAAATTAGAACATTAGAACACAACAAAACTAAAACAGCTCAGCTCAAAATAGATAGATTGCTGTTTTTGTCATATCTCATCATTCTTGATTTGAAAAACTAGCACATCCACATATTCCAGAGACAGTCAGGTGTTTAGTTTGATGGTGGTACACCCTCTCCAGGCACAGAGTTTGCATTAAATCTTATTTTTTTCCAGGACTCTCAGCTTCTTGAACGGCTGCTGCTTGGCTCTTCATTACTGCAGAGGGTTTTCCTCCAGTGGAATATGTTATGTGTAACATCTGCTGCATACAGTGCTACAAAATAAAATTGATTAGTTGTGATGCTGCCAGGGAATGATCGATTAATCCATTCCTCATATTTATCCTTAGAGCCTCACCTAACATATCATGTTTATTTCTGCCAGAGTCTGAGACGTTTTATATATGTTGCAGCTTAAAGATATTTTTAAAAACTGGCTACAAGCCAATTTCACTTTAATTCTTGCGTGAACCCCTTTTTGTCACACTCTCTGAGCCAGTTTGTGACACAAATCAACACATTTATTGTTGGACTGCATTGTAACAGAGCTGGAATTGCCTCTGCTAACATTTCTACATTGGCTTCTAAATTTACCCATGGGTTTGTTTAGCTTTATGTGCATGTAAAGGTTTTAGAGTCAAAGTAACCAAAGGTTGGTTTCACATTTTGGTCAGTATATTTAGAGCTGGTAACATTACTGGTAATAGTTTTTGGCAAGTGGTCAGCACTGTAAGAGATTAACTTTCAATGCATCCTCCCAAAGCTAATTGTCATTAAGCGCCACTGTCCCCTCCATGTTTTCCAGCTATCTACCACCTGCCTCTCTCAATCCTGTAAAATTGCTTCAATATTTAAGCTCTACTGACCAACCATGAAGCCCCAAATGGCCTCTAGTCTTCTGCTGGCTGTCCTCTAGTGTTTTACTGCGGCCAGCTAACCACTTTTTCCTGGGTTTATCTCTGGACGTTACTGGCATTTAATGATGTCCTCATCCCCTCGGGATCACTGTTTCATTTTTCTCACTCCTTTTCCCCTGGCTCATGCCTCAGCAGTCATAAATGGGAGCCAAACATTAAAATTAGGAAGCTATAAATTTCGCTGATTTCCTGCGCCGCGCTTCTCAAAATAGCAGAGTGAGGTGGTTTTAAACCTTATCTCTCTCCCCTTTTTCTTCTCAAAATAATGAAAACACATTTCTTTCCCCTCTTGCCCACAATTCGCTCTATCTTGATGACATATTAATATACACATACACAAGCAGAGGTGAGCACACACAAAACGTGCGCAAATTGCCCACAGACTTGATCATGAATTGCTGTGCCAGCTGTAGTCCAGTTGCTCATTAATCATTCAATCATCAAACCAAGTTGGCAGGTAGAGACTGACACACACACACAATCTCACTCATTTACACGCTCACACACATATACAAGCAAAATCCCTGTGCCACCTGTGTGTCCGTCTGCCCTGCCAGTGACAGTGCAGTCACCCAGTCCATTTGGTTTAATGGGGCTGTGATGAACGAGTGGCGCCGCCATAAATATGGCCTCTTTCACTGTTCCTTTGTCAGTCTCCTTCATTTACCCATCCATCCGTCTATCTAGCCATCCTTTCAGCCATCTCTTCTCTGCAGTAATTAATCTGTAAGTGCTATAAATCTGCCATTATGTGGCACAGAGGAGGGAGGGAAGGCAAAGATGAGACTAGGGTATGGGAAAGGAGAGACAGAGAGGTGCTCTGATTGTTCAGGGGAAGGTCAAATGGAAGGGTGAAGAATTTAAAGATGATTTGAAATATCATCAGGTTGAAAGTTTCAGTGGCAGGCTTCTCACTTGTCAACCAGTATCTTAAATAAGCCT
>JAJHUR010140512.1:1673578-1686167 GCA_027495735.1 Lutjanus campechanus | reverse complement strand
CAGCTGCTACCCTGTTTCTCCTAAAACTCCAGGATTGTTTTGTGAACTGAAGACCTTCACCCATCATCACATCGGCATAGTGGTGAGTACATACTGAGTGGCTTATTCTGGCAAAATGGAATATCGCTTTAACATAGTCCTCCTACAGAATTAATCACATTGACTTCAAAACTGGTGTGTACCATCTAGACAAATTTGTGATCAAATGTTATGAAAAGATTTGTTCTGCGTTGAACAGGGTGGCCGTGGCGTGGCGTCGACTTCTGACGTCTCGCCATGAAACACGAAATTGCCATAACTTGTAACTTGCTGTAAATTGTCCAGTCTGTACCAAACTTGATTTGTTTGATAAGATTCCACCCCTGAACATGTCTACCTGACAATCAGGAGACACAGTCATAGCGCCGCCTAGTGGAGACAGGAAGTGACATTGAATTCTGTGTCCAAAGCCCACGACCAAAGTCTGACAATTCAGAGCCTCTTTGACCGGAACAAATCCAGCCATGAGACGGTGGCTGCCCACACCCCATGGGTGTGTGAGGGCACGTACAATGCTGCTTGCAGCTTTAATTATTGTTATTATTATCATTATTATTATTATTATTAACATCATTATTTGTTCTTGTGGCAGTAGGAGTGACTTGCATTATGGTCTCTCTGTCCACTATGGACAGCCAAACAAGCAAAGTTTCCCGGGGGTCTCAGACCCATGAGGGCCCCAAATGATTCATATGATAGTGTGTCAACTGGCTTTTGTAATTTAATTAGCCTACTTGCACTTGGTTGTGATGTTTGTACTGCTAATGTCAGCTAACTGTGGTATTAGCTTATTTTCTGGTTCTGTCATGTCTGTTCATGTCCTCATATGAAACATAGATAAAGTGGTGTTAATGAAATGACCACAACAGGGGCCCAAACACACACACACACACACACACAGACACACACACACACACACACACAGAGAGAGAGAGAGAGAGACTTTTTCTCACACATAAAGCAGGGGGACAAAGAACACCAGACACTGTAAATCCATTTATCTGCACTCTTGGCAAACAAATGAATAGCCTACATTCAGACGAGATAAGCTCATCAACTGTATGTGTGCAGTGCTTGTTCGTGTGTGTGCGTGTGATGTGTGTGTGTGTGTGTGTAAAGGTTTTAGATAGTGCTTACGGGCACAACGGGCATTATGCCCCCAAGATGCTAAATTTTGGACTCGGTCATTATCCTGTGCATGTGTGTTATCCTGACAATGCTTCTGGGTCGACTCGCTCAACACTGAACTCTATTTGACCCTACCTCCCATGATGCAACGCTCCCAGCAACCTCCCACGGCTTCCCACAATTCCTTGCATCCTTTTCAATCACAGGCACAAAGATACATTCAGAACTGCTGATACACACACACCTAATGCAGAGATGCTGACACAAACACACACCTCCATCCTCTCTGTGCCGCCGCTGTTTGCTCTCTTTCTCAAAGTGACAAAGAGTTCTCGAGCTGTTTGATGACAGTCCTTGTTTACCTCCTCCTCCTCCTCCTCCTCTCCCTATTCCTCGCTCATTTTTTTCATAAGCCGCCCCTCTGAGAGAGTCTGTCATGGATAAAGAGATCCTCAGACACAGGCAGCATTGAGAGAGAGGACGACCCTGTTGTCTCTGCAGCGAGCCGCGCGGTACCTGAAGATCTATTTCTGTCCTCCTTGATTCAGGCATAGGAGTGTGCGCGCGTATGTGTGCGTTTCCCCACTTCTACCGTGCTGATAGGTCTCACACACACACACACACACACACACACACACAATGGGGCCGTCACAGTTTATCAGCTGCAAAATTTGTCCCATATCGATTCTACCCCTTAAATGAAAACGGGTGCTGGGAGAATCATAAAACTCTGCGAAATGAATTGACATCACTGTTTCCAGCTTGTAAAATGAAGCTCAAGGGTGCAAAGACATAGCTTCCTCTAATTATCCTCGCACAGACGCGCTTATGTTCGCTCGCGCGCCAGGGAAGTGCCTCCTTAAAGGCAGGTAGGCTTTTCTTCAGAAGTGTAAATGAGCGAGGAGATGCGTTTGGAGATGACAGGAGGAGGTGCCTGCAGTCAGATCAGATGGGCTCGCCGGCGTTAGTGTAATCATAAAGGCTCTGCTCGCCATTACGGTCCCCTTCGATGACAAGTATTCCCTCAGTAACAATAAACAACAAGATCTTTGTTTATGCTGAGATATTTTCACATAAACACCGTTTGTTTTGCTCCTCTCTATTCCTGATCGCAATGACATCATATCTTTTCAGAGAAAAGTCAGCTGATACAAAGGCACACTCGCGGAGTAATGGATTACATGTAACGGGATTACGTAATCTGGATGTTAAAAAAGGGAAAGGTAAAGATAAAAAAAAGTTTTAAAATAAAGAATGATACACAGTGCATGCACAGTTGTCAATTCATTATTGTGGCCTCTAGTGAAAAATACCTCACTGTCAATCAATCAATCAATATTGAGGTCATATATATATATGTATGTATAAGATACAGTATTGAGTCACACATCTGTAGTAGCTACATGAGGTGCACAAATCACAACATGGTTTTCGTTGATGGTCTGGTTGGCGAGCTCTCCACACAAGCTGAAAAACTCATCGCTGTTAGCTGAGTTTAGGGCAGCAGCTCAACAATGATTCTAACTGGACCCAATGAGGACAACTGCAGTGGTCAGTGTAAACCTCAGCACAGAGGAGAGACAAACACTGCATCTTAAAACTCACAAATCAAGGTTTGTAGTTCCACACATCAGTTTTAGAAAACGTACTGCAAACGTTTACTTCCTGAGATACTGTATGTGTGTCTTGGATGGACCTTTCTCCTGGGGACGCACTTTTTCAATATGACAACCTAAGTCACAATAAGCCTCATCAATAAGTGCCATTTCAATATCATCTTACATTATCTCGACGCTTTATTGAAAACATATACGCACGTTAAAACTTTAGAAATGAGAAATAAATGCATTTAGGCTGAGCTAACAGGACATTCGACACATTTGAAATACTTTACAAAAGTTGTACTGCAGGTATAAATCTTTAAATTTGCAGAATTTCTTAGTCCTCAGTCTGAGATTTACTTGGGGATCCAAAAAAAAAAACCTCTCCTGTGACCCACCTGTGGGTCCCGACCCAGTCTTTGGGAATGACTGCTTTAAAGCTTTTTTTTTTTTTAAGTATTGTACTAAAGTTCAGTGGAATAGTATTTAATAGACTTTAAAATGTGAAACAGTTCTATATAAAATAAATATGTGATGCAATCCAGCTGTGTTTGTTTAAAAAAAAAAGTAAAAACACGAACCACAGAGGAAGACTAAAAATGGAACAAATAAAAATGGAAATGGGGGGAGTGTAAGAGGAGCGCATCTGGCACCCGCTGGTGCAGTGAAAGTTATTTTAGAGGGGAGAACATGTCCTGCCTCATTACGGTCTGTGCTCTGTAACTAAATAGATGTAGACATTAGACCTGTGAGTGTTTCTCTGATCCTCTGCGGCTCGGTTAATGAGTCAGTGCAGGGGTTAACTGGACACACACTGACCTTTGCTGTAATTGCACCTGTGACTTAAGTCTTGATATTTCTCTAAGTACAGGGGAGTTATGCTGCCAGGTTCTCTTCAGCAGTGGATTAAGTCGATGCATTTTCATTTGAATATAAATATTTTCATGCACTATGAGCATAATCCCCTGTCAAAACGTGTCCTTTTTGCGGTTCGTCTCACTATGTGACCCTGCGTCTGTGTGCCGAGCGGGTCAATTTTATTTATAGAGGTCTTTAAACTAACAAGATGTCACCGTGTGATTTACAGTGAACAAGGGCACATAAAAGAGATAAAGAAAGCACTAAAAACAAATCCCACAGGGGAGAGATTGTGTATTAGTGTTTCAGTTAGTCCTGTGTCACCTTGTCACATTTAAGGTGAGCCAACACAGGTGATATTTACCCCGGGGCAGCATCCAGGGTCACTCATTAACTCTGTCAACACAGAAACTAAGATACAGTTTTAAATGAAAACTGATGTTTATTACAGCTTGTGGTTTATTTTATGTTTTATTTTTTTTAAAACTCTGGATTAGCTCTAGACTTGCATTAAAGTTAACTTTCTACTCTTAAGTTCTTGGGCCTGGTCGGTGAGTTGTTAAGATTTGTGTAGTAAAAACTTCATCTGTAGTCGTGTTTCCCCTTAAATATTCTGCTACGAACTTAGTTTGGGGATGTGGTTTCAGCAGCAAAGACGTGACTGGATGATCACAAAAATATATCTGGGCCACTCTACAGAACTGATTCCAGAGCAGTATAAGCAGTAAAATAAAAGTCTTTCCCCAGAACTTCTTATGTTTGTAATTTGTATAACATCCGCGGTACACATTTCTAATACTTAACTGTTGATTGCGTTTAATTCTCATTTTGTATTTTCAGACAATTTCAGAATATTTTTCCCTCTCCTCAAAATTTGTCACTACCGAGCCGCAATAATATCACAATAAGAAGGCTTATATTGACCTATTAAAAAGTTTTCCCTTGTTAATTCATAAAAATCATAATAATTTTGATTGGTTGTAGTTTTCTGTTTAAATCCAAATCCAATTTAAATAAATATTTACAGTTAAAATGAAGTGCCAGCATTAGCTGCACATTAATCCAGCTTGCTAACCTGCCATTACTATTATAATTACTGCTGCTGCTAATGGTACTACTGGAAAAACTGTAGGTGATGCTGGTGACTGGGATGGTGTATGTGTTTCAGTGAAACATGTGAATAATATACAAATGTAAATAATTACTGCATACATTTGCACATAACACAGGAAAGAATAGCTGGAAAAACAATAAATAAACTAAACAACAAACATAAAATATTACCCTAGGCTAAACAATTTCACTGCATTAAGTTTCTTTGCTTTAATATTGTGATACTTGGATTAAGTAACTGACTACATTTTTTAACAGGTAATTAGTAACTGTATTGTCTGCTGCACAATAAAGCCGACTTCCCTTCTCCAGGTTGCGCCTCTATTTCCTATCCAGGTAACTGGAAATGACATCTGCTTTCTTGTTTTGTGTATCACACACAAAGAAAAAAAAATCCGGAATATAAAATAGAAAACAACATCGATAGAGACGAGAGACGGTGTGAGGCTGTGAGGTAGAGATGTGAGGGACAGATACAGTGTGAGGTGAAAGGGACAGGTGCATGTTGGTTTTCTGAAAACAACAGGAAGTCATTGTGTTTTGGCTCGCTCGGTGACACAGTCAGCAGCTGGCGCCGCGACAGAGGCCGTGACACACGGCTCACGGAGGTTATTAAGGTACTTTAAAACCCTTTGCGCCTAATTACCGCAATTTGGGTTAAAATTATCCCACTTCACTTTGTCATGACTCTGCCAAATCTGAGCACACAGACATGATGCAGACACTCTAAATTACTCCAGAATTTTCCCCGAGAATCATGTGTCCGACTCTGAAAACGGCTTGAACAAATATACCAAGGACATTAACTATGTCATTTCTGACTGCCATGTTTGTTTGAATGAGGTAAATGAGGAAGAAAGTGGGCTGGAAATCTTTTTTATTTTGTGCAGCAGACAGACATTTTTTGTCCACATGTATCACACAGTCTAAATACCACATAACCTCAGAACAGCAGTAGTTTTTACCAGCTTGCTGAGAAATAATTTTTCAGAAAAAGGGATGCTGGAATGATAAATAGCATCATGGGCAGAAGTCACAAATCATAGTCATTTTTGGTGTACTTACATACTACTACATTTCAAGTAACATTTACTTTTTATTTTCATTTCATTTTCACTAAGCTTAGTAAATGTCTTTAAAGTAACAGTACTTTTACTTTATTTTCCAGCCCTGCATAAAAGCAGAGGTAGCAAAAATACATACATTCTGTACTCAAGAAGTACAGACTTCTTTACTCAGGTAAAAGTGAAAAAGTACATCCTCTGAAATGTACTAAAGTATAAAAGTAAAAAGTCACCCTCTGAAGGACAGGTCTCCCTCTCTGTCTGTTTTGTCTTGTTGTCTTTTATGCTGTTTTGGTCTTAAGTTTTTTTATTTGCCATTTTCATCTTAATGCGTCCTGTTACATCTTTTATGTCATTTTCATCTTGTTATGTGCTGTTATGCTGTTTTCATCTTATTACCTCATTATTGTCTTATGTCTTTAATGTCATTTTCGTCTGAGGTATTGTTATGTTGTTTTTGTTATGGCATGTTACGTATTGTAACAATGCTTTTGTCTCATTACGGATTTAATGTAATGTATTGTTAGGTTGTTTTTTGTCTTGTTACTGTGCGTCTTTGACATCATCTTGTATTGTTAGGTTGTTTTTGTCCTGCTCCAGGTGGTGACTTTTTCTTGGCCACAGTATTTGCATGAGACGAGGACAGTTTTAAAAAAGAACACGATCGATGCAGCGGAGAGATATTATCTTTTTTATTCCACGTATTCCCTTTACTTGGCGCCTCATTACCCACAATGCAAACCGACGTGATTCATTTGACTGTGTGTTGCCTATTGTAGACTGCTCAAGCAGAGATGAGCAGCGGGTTACTGAGGTCTGGCAAGCTCACTTCTTTCAAACTCCACAGTTTATTTTTACTTTCAAACTTGTAGCCTTCAGCCTTCAGTGACACTGACTCAAGTGGCATCTCTTGAGGTAATTTATCAAATTTTGTGAAGCTCCCACTTGAGACAGGCTTTACACAACTTTATCACATCCTCAGTGCTCGTAAAGTAAATAGACTTTGATGTATAAATTGTATAAAATTGCCCCCCTCTAATAAATGTGTCACACATTCTTGAGAATTAGGACAAAACCATAAGTAAGTAACTTTTCACAAAAAAATTGGAATTAAGGATGTTGCTTTTAACAACTTTTGTCCCAGTTTAGAGGGTTTTGATTTTTATTCTTCAATTATGCTGGAAAATATATTTTAAAAGATCAAATTCTTGGCTATTAAACCTTGTTACAGTCCGACCTCCTAGTGATTAAATCTTTAATTATTGTAGACTTAAATGCAGGTTTTCCATCTGATGGAGCTGACGTCTTACAGAGTTCACAATTTTTTTAAAAGTTGCTCAGAGTTCTCTTAATGTTAATCAAAATACACATTTTTAATTAGCTTTGGTTTAGAAGGGCTACAGATTTGACGTTATGATTGAGACACATCTGACAACAATATTATTCACTGAATTGATCAAAAAAAATGCAAAGCTTACCAGTGCTTGAGCAGTATTCCTGCCTTTTTAAAACCAGGAAGTGAGACAGGGGTCCTTAAGGTGTAGCTAACCCTTTTTTTTATGCCTGATTAAATCATGTTTTAAACATCGATTTTAAAACAAAGATGATCATAAAAGCACATTTTTTACACCTACGTTATCAGTAGATATTGTTAGTTTTAGATTTTAAGACTTTTAACGCGTTTTTAAATTGTATGAAGTTGTCATTTCTTGTCTGGGACAAATTAGATCTATATAAATCCTTAAAAATAACTTTTCACCCAAAAATTGGAATTAAGGATGTTTGTATTAATAACTTTTGTCTCAGTTCTCAAGAATGGGCAAAATAATGACCAATACAACCAGCATGAGAAGCAATAACATGACAATCAGGGATTAACACCTGAATCCACGGACTATATGAAAAAAATATGAGTTATAAAATCAGCGGTTCTACAACACACCACATGCAAACAAATATATGTCTGCAAGTGCAAGGGAATGAGTGATAGAACTGCCTTTCAACACTGAAATGAAGTGGAGGATAAAGTTTCCATTGATGTCTCATTTGAAATAAAGTTTATTGCGAACATGAAAAATGAACAGACTACAGTCAGAGTAAAAACCTGCGCTTCACTTCAGTACTTCCAGATGGGAACTATGAGTCAGTGACGACGTAGATGAATCTGAGACAGGTGGTGGACTTTTCCCTGCACTTGTACAGTTCATGAAGTGGTTTAATATAAAATAATGACGAGGATTTACAGCTTTCATCTGCCTGGTTCAGCAGTTGAGCAGGTGTTTCATGTAGTGAACTTTTACTGCCAGTTCCGGCATCAAACACATCGTTGTTAATGCCGCCTGTACTCCAGCCCTGACCAACAAAACACACAAGTTAGACCCGCAATTTACAAAGAGGCCCAGAGTCTGGCTGCAAAAGCTTGTGAAATTTAGTTTACAACTGTTGTTTTATTGCGGGCAACTGAATGCGATTTATGGTCGATGCCAAATGTTAGGTGTTGTAATATTGAAGGTTATGCTTGTTACAGACAACAGCAAAGAATGAGTGCAGTGCAAGAGCTACACTCAGCTACCAACAACAGCAACTGAAAATGAATGAATAACACCTGTTCTTGATAACTGGGACACATGTACTATCATTTTTTTTTTATTATAAATACCAACACTCTAATTACAATTTTTGGCAAAAATTTACTCTTCAAGGATTTATATGTTATTTATGTTATTTATGAAATGTTTTGCTTTGCTTTCATTTTTTAAATTTCTAAACTTGCTCTGTTCCAGAAAACACCCAGACAAGACGACAAAGACACAATTTCACAACTTCAAACGATTTAAAAATGTGTCAAAAGTCTTCAAAATCTAAAAAACAATAATACCTACTGATAAGATAGGTGTGAAAATGTGCTACTATCTCATCAATTCTTTATGAAAATGCTGGCCCTTTAAAGTTGTGTCCCAGATATCCGTCAACTCCCGTCAGATTTTCACAAAAACTTAATTTAATCAGGCATAAAAAAGGTTAGCTATACTGAGAGGACCCCCGTCGCACTTCCTGGTTTAAAAAAAGGCATGAATACTGCTCAAGCACTTTCTATTTTTTGAGAAAATCATTTAATAATATTGCTATCAGATGTGTCTCAATTATAATGTCAACTCTGTAGCCCTTCTAAATCAAAGCTAAATAAGAATTATGGTTTAAAAATGTGTATTATGATTAGCATTAAGAGAACTCTGAGCAACTTTAAAAAATAAAATAAAATAAAATTGCTGCTCACAATTTTGTCAAGTCTGTAAGATGTGAACTCTGCTAGATTTTCCTTCTGATGGAGTTGACGGTTACATTTAATAAAAAATGTAATCACTGTGAGGTTGGCCCGTTACAAGGTTTGATAGTCAAAGGTTTAATCTTTTAAAAATTTCCAGCATATTTGAAGAGGAAAAATCAAAACCCCCTTAAAATAAGGTTTGTCCCAATTCTCAACAATGGATGATAAATAATTAAGATTCTTAGAAGGAAAAGGGGCACTAATAATAATCCATTCCAAAGTTGTTACACTTGCTTGAAGCAAAATGCAAAAAGTGCAATGGAAACAGACTTGGTGATTAAATACTGTAGACGAAAAGGTGTAAAATAAAGTATAATTATGTTCTTATTGCATCCTCTTTTTCTGCAGTGGTTTAATGGCACACAACTAGAGAATTACTGTACCACCAACAACTGTTTCTCTTGATGAAACATAACAGTAGTGGATTGAAATGTTTCATCTGGCATTAACTTTTGCAGGTTTTCTGGAAACCTGGTTAAAATGTGCACTACGTTACGATTCAAGATGTTGGAAACTTGACAAAAGACTACAAGATAAGAGTCAAAAGTAGCTTGTCAAGTCTAATAAACCCAAATATTTGATCAATCATCAAATAAGGTCGATTCAAAGTACAAACTCACTCCCAGCCATCACTCTTCTTACCTGACTGAAGTATTGTGCTGACAGGGTGGTCACATCATGAGCATCCCCTCTGTACGGAGACTAATTAGCCAACACGGTGCAGCTGTGGAGGCAGGCAGCAGGTCACCAGGCTGATGAGGTGAGAGAGAGCAGGTGTGCAACGCAAAGACACACTGAGGGTGTCTGCTGGACAGGTGAGGCATGACCGCATCTGAAGGAACAAACAACACACACACACACACACACAGATGAGGGAAATGTGGAGCTCGGCAGATGAGGGAGAGGGATATGGTGCAGATGTTACCAAAACATAAGTGGCAGTTCAATGAGAAGACATTTTGGGCCTGACTATTTCTTGGCTTTGAGCAGGTGCCAGAAAGTGAGTCAAGACTTCAGGAGGTTGTTGTGCCTGGTCAAGAATAAACCTTTTTAATATTACTGCATTTCTGCTCGTGTACTGTAAAGATTAGATTCATTAATTGTAATGAGTAATGAAAACTTAAAAATGATTTAGAAATTCTAAGAACTTAAAAATGTTGAGTTCCAGTAGAATTTTCTTCCTTTCCGTTTATTAAACTAATTTTTTGGATTGATGGGAAATATCATATACTGAACAAACATGAAATACTACATTTTTATAAATAAAATGATTCAGTTCTGTACTGTGAAAACAAGTTTAGAAAACTCATAATTTCAAACTTTTGAACTCTTGAATTAAAACATTTTTTCCCACCTATATACTTATGTTGAGTTAATTTACTTTTCTTTCTTTTTTTGATAAACTTGACTCTTTGATTTTTTTTAGAAACCTCCAAAAGAATTGTTCAAATTGAGCTGCGGACCTGATTTGTCCTTATTCGTGTGCTTGAAAATAAAATGGTTGCATTTGGAAATATTAAATCATTAAATATTCTTCACTTCCACTTCAATGAGTTTACTCAACAGCTTTTAAAATACAAATTTTTGGGATCTTCTAAAACTCAAAGATTCAAATTTATCTTAAGAAGAAAAATAAGTTATATCAACCAAAAATTTTCAGTTGGTTTAACTTTTCTAAAACTTGCATTTGAGGTGGGCTCAAAACTAAAAAATCTCCCCTCTTTTCATTTCATGAAGTGACTTTCAAATTTCTCGTCTGGTCAGCTGTCAACATGGACAGACAGACTAATTATTTTACTGTAAACAGCGCGGCCGGCTCCTCCATGGTTTACAAGCAAACATGAAGAAAAAGCCACTTTTTAATCCCAAAAGCTTGAAAAACAAACATTGAGCTCTCATCTGGCCCGTCCACAGGTCCGCGATTTCTTCGTGGGTCGCTGCTGCAGAGGATTGACAAGCGGGAGTGAAAATAAATCTGCTTTTTAATCTCAAAATTTTGAAACATACACTCTGAGCTCCCCTCCTGCCATTAAAGAAGTCAGCATCAGAGCGACACTGGTGTTTCTTCCTCCAGAAGCTCCAGTCTGCCACCGACCCTCTCCTGCAGAGCTCCCCGGCTCTGAGCAGCTGTTTGTCGGCTCTGTGTCTCAGCTCTGCCCGGTCCTCTCAACCCTCGGCAAAAGCCACGTGATAGACATGAATGAACTCAACTGAAGGTGAAGTCAAAAGTAACCAGGTTAACTGACAAAGTCCTGGGCTGAGCATGACCCTTTTTAAGATTCTCTTTATGATTATTCTGTTTTATAGCAACTTTTCCCAGCATGAGTTTCCACCATTGATTCATGGTCTCACTGAAGGAACGTGCACATGCAGCTCATCTAGTAGAACAGCCAAAAGGAACGTCCGGTCTCTGAGGTGACCTGTAATTGGTTTAAATCTACCTTCACAGTCCCTAAAGGCTGAAAACAGAGCCAAGACGAGGCGCAGAAGTCTAGTTCTCTCTCAGGCCACTTGATTTACAACATGCTGAAAGGTTATTATGGAATTATTGCTCACTGATGCCAAAATAATGTTACTTACCACAGCTTTAACATCCTGAATCTTGTTTTTTAATTTGTGCACAAGTCTAAAACAATGATTTGAGGGTGAGTCACATGCTGTAACTGTTTCTTAGTGCAGTGTCCCTGTGCTGATTCCCATCTTCTCAACACAGTTTGGTTGCCAGGTCTGGTACCATCGTCCCTGTACAGAAAATACCTTTATTAGAGAGCTTTAGAAATGTTGGTAGGTGCTTTGGACAGACCGCTTCGGTATTAATGCTAAGCTAACTACATCCTGACCACAGCTCCTTACTTAATGCACAGACAAGGGACTGGTACATCTTCTCAACTCAGTTTTGGAAAAAAGAAAGACAGGAGTAACAGAATAAATTGAGGTCATGATGCAAAAAGTGCTTGTGTGTCTATATTTATCAAGTCAATTTGGACGCTTTCAGTCATCATTCCTTCCTCTTAATAACTGTGACTGGAGCCTTACGCAAGATAAACTTCAACACCAATTCCAACATTTTTTACTTTAGCTTAATAGTCTTCACTCTATTTCTGTGTCATCATTTTTTCTTTTTCCTGGTTTAAAATACGACAAGCCATGTGTCACACAGGCACTCCCTGACCCTCACTAGCACACATACTATAAGGGGACCAAAAGACACATACACACACGCACGCACACACGCAGTGTCTGACAGGGTCTCGGTGGAGCAGTCCCTGTCAGTCTGTCAACTCTCGGGGTTTCCAAACAAGTCAAGACAAGCTTTCCTCGAGACAAGATACAAGACAACTCATCACTTTTGGCTATTCGTCTTTTGGGATGTTACCGTCTGCTCTGAAATGTCATGTTCATGAAGTACATAAAGCAAGAAAAAAAAAACCCAAAACAAGCACTAAAAAAAAAAAATT
>JAJHUR010140512.1:1662048-1672259 GCA_027495735.1 Lutjanus campechanus | reverse complement strand
TTTTTTTTTTTTTTTTTTTTTTTTACAATATTTAGTCAACAAAAACTAAAATTAAAACTCAAACAGTTGGATGGCTCAGATGACGAAAATGTGACTAGAACTAAATGGCATTTTAGTCAAAAGAAACTAAAAATTGATCAAATTTTGCTGTTAAAATTGCAGGGCAATTATTTACTTTGGCTGCAAAAATAACCAGGACCTTTATTTGCTGTTAACACAAACTCAAAATTTCCACTGCCTTTTGTCTTGATAAGTGCAGGGTTATGCACATTGCACAGCACTAACAGCAGTCACATCACACTGACCCCTTAACCACGTTTGGGACTGTCTCATTCACTGTGTGGGAAGTCCCAGATGCTCCCCGGAAGCTCTGAGGGAAGCATCTCTGCGCTGCATTTTATCGGAGGCGGGGACGTTACCCTGACACACAAATGCCAAAGCAACCACATAGTTCTTATCCCTGAAGCCTTCTTTCTCGTAAAACTGAAATATACCGCTTGAAAGTACTTCCAGTAAAGTGTAAATCTCACCTTTGTGTGGCTTGTACAGGTTCTTTACGAGCTGTAGTTGCACTGGGTGTTTCCCGCCCTCCGGCCACGGGATGATGATAATCCCATTGTGGCTTTATGTGCCAGAATGAAGCGAAGGAAACGCCACACTCGGGAGTGTACTTTACAGAAAGGTGAGATTTATTCTCATGGAAGTGTTTTTAAACAGCGTGTTCAGTTTTGCCAGACAAAGGAGTGCATGGATGGCATGTAAGTGCTTAGTTTGACTGTATACAGTATTTATTATTTGAATGTTTATTGAGATTATTTGAAAGACTGGTTGATGGTTCTCACATTTTTTATGGGCTTCATCTTTTTTGTTATTCTAATGCTGGATGCTGATTGGTTGTTAGGTAAATGGCCTTTTGATTTCCATGCACATGATGCCAGTTACCTTAAGGGGATCATCTGTGTGTTTGCTATTTAAAGGCATCTTTACTGCATAGCTGTGACACAGATGAATGCTGGATGAATGGAGACTTCTTGTTATTGAAGAATGTCAGTATTACCAGTGTTGGGAAACGTCAATTTAAAAAGTAACTCGTTACCTACCGAGAAAAGCAACTCGTTAGAGTGCTTCTCCGTCAGAGAAACTGAAAACCCCATTGCAATTCCTTCCGCAAGTTTGTTTTATTGTCTTTACAATCTGACAGAAAACTGACAGAAAACAGAGGCTTCAACATGAAACTAATGAACCAGTTATCGTCTCAGAACACATGCCTGCATACAAACTACGGAGTTCACAGGCTTCTCAGATCATGTAGACTCACCAAGCCAATGTTTTCAGTAATTTACTCTGTCATAACGCAGGAGAAGTTCTTTATAATGTGTCTGAAAGTCGGCTCTTCTGAAGAGACCTCCTGTGCGATAAAGCCTCTCCATAAGAACTGGCTTGCATAAAGATTTGGTGATGGGGAATTTGTTCAGTACATCCATATCAAGACCTGACTTCAGATGCTCAGTGTCCCCTGAAGCCATAGGCTGTGTGTCATCTGTCTCCAATCCAAAAAGTCACCATCAGAGTCACCTCCGGTGAGAGGTGCAGGCAGTGTAGTTCGTCCAGAGGTGCAAATGTGGTACAATTGTAATTAAAGTAAATAAAGTAATTGTAAAATAAACTGTCTGCCTATTTGATAAGTAACTAAATACTTGAGTACTTGACTAAACCAAAACTAAGGCCTTATGTTTATTGTAATCTAGGCATTGTATTGTGTTACTTTGTAATGCATTAGCCCAGCGCTGATTATTAGTGAATATAAAAAGGAAAAGGCGCCAATTTTGTGAGTAAATAATAATAATAGTAAATGTGAGACATGCGAGTAACTGCGCAGCTTAAACTGTACACGATCCAAAATAATGTGTTAAAACACCAAAGTGACACAATAATACAAACTAACTAACCGATCTGTGTTCCATGAAGCCATTTCTGTAAAAGCATCTTCCTCTAAGAAAAAGGTCTGTACTGGTCCTTTCCATACAGTTATCAGACACTTAGTGGACATATTTATGATGGGTAAAGTTACCCCCAGTGATTATTTTGCAGCCACTGCAGCCTGTTTGTGGCGGCCTACAGGCCCAATAAAAAACAGACTGGATTGTTATTATCTCCACAAGGGGATCATGCGATTGTTTCTGTGTTTGCGTGAGTGAGTCCGTGCATGATCATTGGAGCTGCATCTTGTCCAGGGTTGATCTTCCATACTACATGAATGTTCACTAGTACTCAAAGATGAACTGATTCATTTTTGGTGGTCAAAGGTCAAGGCCATAGTTACCTCAGTAAACACATCTTGAGTCATAACTCAAGAATTCATATGCTACTTATGACAAAATTAAACACAAATATCTGCAAGTGATCAACAACTGCTCCCCTCCAGGATTTCACAGGCTTTTTTGGGGGGCGATTGTTGTAGCCTAAAATGTCCATTGTGTCCAAATGTTTCAATATTTTTAGGCATTTTTTGAAAATGAAATTGTGGGAGCAAGACAAAATTGAAATACAAAGTTGTAATTTTTTGTATAATTCATTAAAAATCAAAGGCAGCTTGTTCCGGTGAGAGGTAGAAGTAGAGGAAGAAGTGCACCGGGAAGTGAACCATCTTTTTGGAGCTCAAATTCAGTCAGAACAGCACAAAATAAATTTACAAGGTCCACAAGGCACTGACAAATGGCAATAACAATGAAAAACCTTGTGTCCTTTTCAGTACCCTTGACAAAATAAAACCAGAGTCAGTTCATTGAGACTGCTATAATTGCTGGAACTCACCGGAAGCTACAGTGAGGTCAAATTTGCAGTTTGGACCAAATTGCAAGGTCATGCAGAATTCACGGGGAACGCCTGACTTTGCAATCGCTACATCACAGCTTCCTGGACGGACTGCCAGTTTGGAATCTTGTTTCAGTTGGGGACGATGAAATGCGGGAGTCATGTTCATGTCATGTTCATGTAGAACAATCTGGCAGTTGTGGTGACATTGCAGTAGGTGCTTCACCATCTGATGTCTGGCGGGGATCTGCACTCTCCCGAGTGACCTCTTCTAGTTATTAGAGAACTTAATCATCAGCAGTATAAATCTTTCAGGGTGGAGTGTCTGAGTTGCTATATACCGGGTGGTGAATAATTGAAAAACATTGAAAATAAAGTTGAGAAAAGATAAAATAACTCCACAGAGTATATACTGTAGAATCTATCATCAGCACCTTGACACAAGACAGACCTCTTTGCTATTACTTTGTTGTTGGTTAACAATGACTCTGCTGCTTTCAAGTAGATACTTGAGTGTTATCCTCAAGGGCAAAGTTCTGTTTTTGATGATAAAACTTCTTACTGGATTAAATTATTGATATTTGTGGCTGAGTACACAAGTAACACGAGCCTGTAATGTGGTGAAACCAGCTGCAGCAGAGACTCAAACTCTTGTGTGGAGTTTAGTTGCAGACAGGGAAAAAAAATAAAGTATGGAAGAAAAAAGTCAGTGAAGCAGCAATCAGTAACATATGCAGGTAA
Organism: Lutjanus campechanus; assembly: GCA_027495735.1. Classification (NCBI taxonomy): domain Eukaryota; kingdom Metazoa; phylum Chordata; class Actinopteri; order Lutjaniformes; family Lutjanidae; genus Lutjanus; species Lutjanus campechanus. The sequence goes on along the minus strand of JAJHUR010140512.1, from coordinate 1,668,704 downwards.
ATTAGACTGAATAATCAACGCTCATTACTCGAAGCATAACATACTAATCAGGCTGTGAGACGTCTGTCTTCTTGTCTGAGAACTGATTTCACAGCAGATGACACGGCTTTGTGTAAGTGCGTTTTAGCCGTGCGTCAGGGTCGGGTAGACATGCAGCTCTTGACAGCTTACAGTTGGATTGTGTTCGGTGCTGGCTGCTCGGGCGGGGGCACAGTTCAGAGGAAGTAGCTAAAGTTTTAGTTGAAAAGGAGGCTCATTAAATCCAGCGGACCTGTGCGCTCGTAGAGATGTCGCGGGGTTACTTGGTCAGGTAGAAGTAGTTGCCCATAAAAAGATTTTGCTCGAAGGGAGCAACTTTGAAGAGACGATTTGAATCCCACAATGGATATCATGATTAGTATTAATGTCCCTGAAAGCTGGTGAAAAACCTTCTGAAGAGATAAAAAGGCAGAGTGTTGGAGTAGACAGCTCAACAGCTCCATATTGTCTTCTCTAGTGCAGTCTGGGGTACTTGCAGTCCTGTGTTCTCACTCGCATCATAGGGATTTAATTTCCACTGTACATTATAGCAATGATGGTAACCAAACAAATCACTGATAGCGTTGATCTCAGTTTAACGACTACATTTTGTTTTTGATTTGATTCCTCATTATATACAGTAAACACTTTCCACAGCAACAAATCAAAGACCCACAAACTTATCGGCTAAATTCCACCGGGTGCGGCTGCGTCACGCTACGGCTTCGCTACATCAGCCAGAGCCGATTGCAGCCATTCTACACAATTAGCATCAATTAGCACAGAGCAGATCGAACGGGCAGGAAGTCAGACACAGAACACTCGGGGAGAATCTGGTTAATTTTCAAAATAAAAGACCTCGTGCAGATTCACAATCATAAAAACAGACAGAAAAGAAACTATGCAACTGCGTAGCCTGCTTATGCATGGTGAAAGCGCAAAGAGCAAGGAAAGAGAAACTAATCCTCAAAATCTGAGCAAGTGAATCAATCAGGTGGACAAAAACGCTCCGCTGCTGAGATGCTTCTGAAAGGCTGCTGGTGGGTCTTGAGACCATGTGGAGAATGGATCAGAACCATGGCGCAGACGTGTCGTGCTTGGTGTAATCAACTGGTAACTCTCTCCCAGCTACAGTACAGGTTTTTTGACAAAATTCACTGATGTTTCAACACCCACAGAATATTCAGTTCCATGAATATGTTAACATTGGATATATCAAAAGAAATAACAGAAGCAAGAACAGAATGTCTTGAGTCTGAAAAGTATAAAATCTGTTATTTTTATATAAGCACTTGAATGTTGGTTGGTTGCATCAAAAATTCCACTTTTCAGACAAAAGACTAAGAAAACTGTTTTTGACAAAGAGACATTTTTAAGCAGAATATAGACGTAACGTTTTTATTTTTGTTTTTTTTATCACTTCACATTGTGTGTGTGTGACATCACTGTCACCAGTGTGGCTAACGTAAGCTGTATGTGTCCCCCAACCGCCGGCCAAAACGCTCTGTCCGAGAGGCTCGGGGGCTGGAGTGCTGTCTGCTCCAGTTGCAGCGTGAGTCCAAGGGGCTGCAGTGTGAGCAGTCTCACTGTGGAGGTCTGGGGACCGCAGAGCGAGAAGCCTCGCTCTGTGCCCACGTTGTGGTGCTTCTGTCCCGCGGATCTGCAGCTGAGCACCAACAAATTTCATGCTACATAACACCATCTTCTTCTGCTTCTGAACACTGGCGTGTCTGCTCTTCTTCAACTGATTTTTTTTCCCCAGATGATCCGTCACAGCTTCCCCTACCAAACAGCAAAAACACCAATGACAGACTATCTTGCCATCGGCTGGGAATCGCTGTGTTCTGGTGGGGAACACGAGTCCAAAGCAGTGAGAATGTTGTGTCCGTTAAGGTGTGTCCTCGAAAAAATGTAAGATGCGTAGGTTTGTTGGCGCTTGTCCTCGCCACTGTTCAAGCTACTATTTCACATGTAGAACTCCACAGGTGATCAGTAGGCGGTGACATCTCCAGTTGTCTGATATCTTGAGACTGCACTACTGCGACCCTTCGCAGAGAAATGTATTATGTGTCACCGACACAACTATGCTTTGTGTGGACCTGACCGTCAAGCAAGTTGAAGTCCTGCTGGGAGGCAGTCTGGCACAGAGATGAAAACAACATATCTAATTGGCTCACCCTGTACATTCCCCTGCGTGCAGCCCAGAGAAGCACAATTCCAGCTTCAGGCTGTCACCAGGTGAACTTGACTGTAACCACCACTTTCAGGTCAATGTTCAGGTGTGGGAAATTGCACTTTATGGCAAGGTTTACTTAAGATTGAAGGAGTTCGAATCAGGACACACACAGCTGTGGTGCATAATGTGTGTCAAAACAACCAAGTCACCCATCTACAGTACTTTGTCTTTGTCTGTCTGCATGCTGAATGACGTGTGAAGTGAGACTCAACGGGAGGACAGGAGGGCACTGTGGTTGTCAACAGGGGATGAAACTCTGACCAACTGCCAAAAACTTTTTAAAATCAAGTGCCATCTCTTTGGCAGAGGTATTTGTGGGAGGTTAGAAAGTGGAAAGTGACAACAGTAGACAGTTCCCAGATATGTTGAAGTTTCTCAGTATTTTCAGGGTCTAACTAGTCCCTAAAGTGGCAATTGTTGGTGTGTAGTGCCCACCAGAGTATGTGGAGTGGAGAGGTTTTCAAGATACACAGGTGGCTTCATAGTAAATGTAGTGAGTGTGTTTCAGTTGTATAACACAAAGCAAAGCAAAATGCATGGGCAAATTGAATGCATAAAGTCAAATTAAAGGTTGCAGACAGAGACAGACAGATTATCCAGAGGCAGGTTCCACATTCCCATCATGTAAATTTCATCATCTGCCAAGTCCACAAGCGCCTGTATGGATCCCTTCGTGGACATCTGCAAGCAGCCTAAAATATGACTTATTTCATGCACAGTTTGAGCTTTCTTTCTTTCTTTTTGACTTTTTCATGTTGTTCAGTCAAATATAACAAAGGAGCAACTCTCCTTGCTGTCAGGAGATTGGCATCAAGTTTCGTTGTGGACCACACCTGAAAGTCTGCAGCTGTTCGCGTCTTTGCTGAAGTATGATCAAGGCTTTAAATTATGGATGCAGTGACCAACAGGCCAGAGACCAGAACCCGACAGTTTTCAGCATGACCGGTCAGTGTCACATATCCGATTCTGTGCTGGTCATATTCACAAACATGCTCCACACAATGGTCACGTCATGCCCGCAGCGACACAGACAGTAACGTGACAGCCACTGGTCACAGCCACACACACTCAGACACATGCCTGCATGAAGTCGGTGTTAGCGATAGATTTCAAGAAGAGGATAAAGAGAAGACAGACAGTCTACAAGGAGACGGAGCAGCTGACGGTGTTGGCTAAGAACGGTAAACTTTCAGCTCTTCAGGCTAATGTTAGCAGTCTGCTAACATCATCAGCAAGCAGCAGACTGCTCACAGACTGACAGTTAAAATCTCACCTTCAGTTCTGGTTGACGAATAAACAACCTGTGTCGATGCGTCTCGTCAAACATTTTCTCATCCAGACTCGTTTAACTTCTGCATCCGAGACCACATGAAACCACATGTCCTACGATCTTGCAAGAGTATACTCCCTCTGGTACATAATCTGTAACCTGGAGCACTTTTGGAGAAAATGTAAAAGTTATTTAGTAGTTAGCCTTTTATTATGAGCATTCAATTTAATTTTACGTCAAAAAAAAGTTACAAAAATGTTTGTGTATTCTGTCAGTTACAGCTCTCAGAAGGACTGAAAATAATAATCGGCCAAAATCAGAATCGGCAGGTCACATCCATAAAATAAGAATTGGCCAAAAAAATTGCAAAAGGTCCATCTCGACATTAAATGCTTAAAAAAGAGAAAAGGTGCAAAAGTTGCACGCCTCATCTTTGTTGTCATCTGTACCGGGAGCAAAATGGAGGAAAATGAGAGAAACCACTGGAATTCCTGGTAATTTTGGAAGTAAGTCTGATACACACTCAAATACAGGACACAGACACAGACAGCAAATGTCTGTGCTGTCAATGGAGGAACTGGCCTCTTAGCTGTTAGTGGATAGATATCAAATTTGATAGTGAGATGAAAATATGCTTTATGTTTAATCTGAAGGCAAGCTGTTAGGATGGAGATATCTTGGAGTGTGCCCATGGAAGCTGTTATGTTAGTCTTAAAATAACATTTTAAACTGTTAAGTTATTGATTTTCTCCAAAACGGCTGCTGATAGCGGATGCACACGTGGTTTTGTTTATACTATATTTGTGTCTGCGTAGGTGGATGTGTTGCACATGTGCTGTGGGTGCTTATATTCAGTGCATGGTCCATGTCCAGTGTTTATGACAGCATTTTTCAGTGTTATGTTGTGTTTTCCATATTTGCTGGCAAATATGTTTTAATGCAACAAATTGTCTGAGAGTAGATACTGCGTGTGCACACATTCTGTTGGAGACAAAACAACATATGTGCATTTGCATATGTGTGTACATGGGCACATGTCTGGCTTGGGGGTCCTTCCAGGTGTCTGTGTCAAGGGGCCCCAGGGTGTCAGCATCAGTCTGTGTTAATTATGTGCAGTGTTTGCACAATTGCAAGCAGTGGGTTGCAACATGGCTATGGGGACAGAAGTGATACTAAATCATATGTCACAGCTGATTCTTCTGGAGATGTCAGGGGCTTAAATGCACAGTATGTAAGTTCTGCAGGGAGGGATCTCTCTCACATCAAAACAATAAGAAAAGATGCAGTTTGATGATATCATCAAGTGGCGTCCAGTCTTAGGACTTGTTGTCTTCGGTGTTAAACAACCACCATTCATCATGTTCATGGATGAGGTAATGTATTAAAGTTTTACTCACCTTATGTTTAGACTGGGTTGCACAAACAAAAATAAATTTAATCCATTAGTTCCAATCAGACTGTGGGAAAACTAGTTTTAAAATGTAAAAATTGTATTCCTTAACAAAACATCACACTTCTAGATATCTAACAAGCTAACAAACTGTTTGCTAAATAACAAAAGAGTTTTAAAAAAAGATGTTACATTGTTTGCTCAATGACAAGAGCATCAACAAAACGTTACATTGTTTGCCAGCTAGCTAAAAAAGTTAAACAAACTTTAAAGTTTGCTAGCTAGCTAATAATTTAACAAAACATTACATTGTTTAGCTACCTAGCAAAAATGTTAAAATGTTACATTGTTTGCTAGACTGCTAAAAAGTTAACAAAACATGTTGGCTAGCTATCAAGAGTCAACAAAACGTTACATTGTTTGCCAGCTAGCGAAACAAGTCAAAAAACATTGCAGTTTGCTAGCTAGCTAATAATTTTTTTCAAAATGTCATTGTTGCTACCTAGCTAAAATGTTAAAATGTTACACTGATTGCTAGACAGCTAAAAAGTTAACAAAAAATGTTTGCTAGCTTTCACAAGAGTTACCAAAATTTTTCATTGTTGGTTCGCTCACCAGTTCATTCATATCACTTCTTTGCCATTCTTTGATCGCTTTTATGAAGCCCCTGCAAATGTTTCACATTTAGAGTTTTAGGTTTAGAGTGAAATCTAAACTATGGTTTAAAGAGAGGTTTAAATTTAATCTTCCATCATTTTAATATAGCTTAAAAGTGTGCTGCAGCATAATTTAAAGTTAAACCACCTTTAATAATGCATCTAAAAAATGTTTTCAACAGTTTTATTATCATCCACCATCTGCTATCTGACAGAGCTTTTTGCATCAAGTCCAATCAGTTGCTGTATACTTTACCCTGGTTCTTTGCAGCCTGTCATGACTCAAGCTTACTCACATGGCTCATCTCTGTGAGGCTACCTGTTAAGTGCAGCACCTCTGACCCTGAGCTGTGTAAGCTGCAGCACCCTGATAAGAGTTCACTGACCTCCGTGCTGGAAGGGGGAGCAGAGAATTGGGCGATGACAAGCTAAACAGATGAGGAGATGTTAAAAAAGTCTTTGCAGGAGATCTAAATAGTTTCAGATTCTCATTATTCGTCTGTCGCTGCAGCCAGAGAAGAGAGAGGAGGAGGAGGAGGAGGAGGGTTGGAAATGATTTTCTTAAAGCTGAATGTATCAGGACACTGGAGTGGTGAACAGTGGTGTAGTGGAGTCTCGCTGGTGCTGAGTCTGATCAAACAAGCCACCCAGATGAGAGGAAGATTAGATGAGTCTTCTCGGCTGATTCGGTTGGCTGACTTTGTGATTGCAAACACCTAGTAGTTACCATAGTGTGGAGATGTGGTAGAGAGAGAATCCATCTCACTTTTTTGGAGAATGAAAGTATTCCTCTGTCAGCCCTGTTTAAATTAAGTACTTGTGGGGGTTTGGAAGGGGTTGATTAACCTCTACTATGATGGCTTACTTGGTAAATTCAGCATAATTTACTTTTCCACAGTACTCAATTCACCTCATGCTCTGAGTTTATCTTTTTTTTTAGCAGAAAAACTTTTTTCATTTACTAGTTAAAGCGATACTCCACTTTGTGAGAATAAGCCATTCAGTATGTACTCACCACTATGCCGATGTGATGATGGGTGAAGGTCTTCAGTTCACAAAACAATCCTGGAGTTTTAGGAGAAACAG
>JAJHUR010140512.1:1599552-1648679 GCA_027495735.1 Lutjanus campechanus | reverse complement strand
ATATATTGGTAGTAGCAACAGTAGATGCAGAGGTTGTAGATTTCATATAAAGTAAAAACTTTACACATTATAAGTATGGGTATTATTATACCCCCAGTAATATTAGTGTAGTAGTGGTAGTATCAACAGTTACTTAATTAATATAATTGATACATGATAAATAATGATAAATATCATTATTAACGTTATCATATTAGTAGTTGTAGTAGTAGTAGTAATGGTAGCAGCAGTGTTTGTAGTGGTGGTAAAAAGTAAAACTTCACACGTTATCAGTAAGTGTACTGTTATAAAAGTGTAGTAGTAGCTGCAGCAGTAGCAGTTAGTGGTTGTAGTTGTAGTATAAACACATATGTGATTAATATAATGAATACTGTTATTACTATTATAATGATTCATGTTAGTGGTAAGTGGTATCAGTAAGGGTATTGTTATAACACTATTAGTATTACTGTGGTAGTAGGAGGAGTAACAGTAACAGCAGCAGCAGTAGCTGTAGTAGTAATACAAACTAAGTGCAAGGACTTACTATCATTAGCAGCCGAAGTATTAGGATTACTGTAAACAGTAGTGACAGTGGTCATAATCAACACTGTAACTGTGCAGTATATTATTGTCTAGTGTTAAAGTTCATTGTTGACCTTGGAAACAGCAGCTGAAAAATAAAATCTCACCTCAAGATCCATTTAGTGGCTGTTGTGGAGCTTTCAGTCATATCACATGATTTTCATACAGCTGTAAAAATGTATTTATTAGTTTGACACTAGTTTGACCACAGATTTTTCCCTATCAGCTTTCTAAACTGTTGTGTTGTTTAATGATTTTACTTCAGCACAGCTCGGGTCACTTTGCAGCAGAGTGTGTATCCAAAATGTTGGACTGATCAGCATTTATCCTGTGCATGTGTGTGTGTTATCCTGACAGCACTTCTACAGCATGACCTGACTGAAAAAACAATTGATCAGGACAGGCGCTGTGATCTGGAACATTTGCACAGTTCCCCACCACCACATGAATCAATACATGATCATGATCCTTGAATAACACACACACACACATACGTGAGGACAGACACACACACACTGTGCTGCACCTGGACATACTGTAGATAATAGCTTTATGAATACAATCCAGGAGATCGATAAGCGATCATTGTCCTTGAGCCTCGCAGACACGCTGCTGTTTTCAGTTCATCCCATCAGTCAGATATTTGCCACTGGGTAGGTGAGAGTGTGTGTGTGTGTGTGTGTGTGTGTGTGTGTGTGTGTGTAGAGGGGGAGGCGAGCCAATGACAAATGAGGGTAAATAACAGAGAGTGGGGGAGAGGGGGGTGCAGTGTGCCAGCTCATGACCCAGAGAGATAAACAGAAAGTGAGAGTTGTGGCCGGGCAGGTAGGTACGGGGAGGGTGTGGCAACGGTGGTGGTGGGGGGAGCATTTAACGTGCGGCGGCGGGCCGATCCCGCGCTCTAATTGGCTGGCTGAGACTTTGACAGACGCGCTCGTCCCTCCCCCCCTCCGGCTGCCTGCCTCAAAGTGTATGTATGTATGTGTGTGTGTGTGCGAGGGAGCCGGCAGACTGAAGCGAGCCACAGAGGCAGGCTCCAACTCCAAACCCAATGAGCTCGCAGCCCTCGCACTCACACACACTCCTTGCGCGCACACACCGCTGCTCTCCTCAGCGCCGGCTCTCGCCTCAACCCTGGGACACAGAAGAGGAAGGAGAGAGAGAGAGGAGAGAGAGGAGAGGCAGTGAGAGGCAGAGAGAGGAGAGGAGAGGAGGGAGACTGGCGGGGTGTGAGGGGAGAGCACCATGGCTTCAGATCCGGGGCTGGCTGCGATGCTGCTATGGACTATATCACTACAGGCTGTGGGCACCGCGGGAACTAACAGCAATGAAGGTAAGAGTGTGTGTGTGTGTGTGTGTGTAAAGGAGTGTGTGTGTGTTTGCTCATTTGAATAGAGTTAAACAATGCATATTCTCTGACAGCGCAGGGATTAACTTCATACATGTGGAGCTCCTGGAAAACACACTGACAAGCAAGCGACCGGCGCATGAAACATCAAGAAACGTATACACACACACACACACACACACACACACTTAGATGGTGTGTTTGTGTGTCATAACCCGGGGCATGACATCAAAGTTTGCTCCGCACAACAACTCAAAGAAATCTGGGTGATGCCTGTATGTGTGTGTGTGTGTGTGTGTGTGTGAACTCATCTTGACATTGCTCATATTTGCCCGGGTTGCGTGTCAGCTGCAGTAACAGCGCATGTGTCTGCTGTGGGGTTAGGCAGTGACGTGAAAGTGTGTGTGAGAGTGTGTGTTTGTGCGTCTACGCTGTTTCCATCCTACACTGAAGTGAACGTCTTTATAAATCTCCTTCTGAGCTTCTCTTTTTCAGTCATGTTTCTGTCACTCCAGAGGACGTTACATTAATTTCCTGGAGACTTACCCTAACCCTGCTCATACCCACAAGCTGCCTAACCCTCAGGCCGGAGATATACCTGCTATGGAACCACATGCATATGCGTAGCGTTAATTTCTGAGAGCGTGCACAACCATCGCTCCAAATGGACGCAGGATACGCGAGGCATTCATGATGTGTGTGGATGCGCAGGGGTGCGCATGCGAACGTGCAGCAAGTTCATCTCAGGCCTAACCCTTAATTTATTCAAACGAAGAGAAAGAACTGGTGTGCGCATCTTGATTGTCTTTGGTATATGATGCGTGCCGATCCCAAAAAACTCAAAATGTGCACATGAAATCATCAGTGCTCATTGATTGACGGAACATTTAATACTTTTATTGCAGCACGACAGCAAAACAACGGTTTCAGCCCTCGGCTTTCCTCAGCATTAATGTGTCATTTGTGACCCCTTTTCAGTATAAGCCAGGACCTCTCCAGTGATTAACAAACAGCTGCTACTGATCATGTAAACAATAACAGGTACCGACCTGATAAACAGTAATAATAGCATATAAATATCAGAGAAAATATCATATTATGTTCTCATAATAATAGAGAAATGGCAAAATGGCTATACCACCTAAAACTGAAAAATGCAGGTGTACATGGGTCATCTCATTTTGTAAAGCATCCATATAAATATACACAAACGGCACAATCAAAAGTAAAATAATTGACTTAGGGAATAAATTCTACAAATTACACTGTTATTGCAACAACCAAATTAATGGACAGTAAATTTAGATATTAGCAATAAGAAAAATGCACGTATAAACATATGTGAACACTTCCCCAGAAAATATCAATCTGGGCTACAAAAATTGAATACCCCTCTGTATTCATGAAAAACAAGATAGGTGCAATTCCTTGTTTAAGCCCCAAGGATACTCTGTCTGTAAATAGCGTATCCACTTTGAAGAAGTTTCCTCTCCCTACCGCCTCCCCTCAACATAACCCTTAACCTAACGTTAACCTAAACCAAACCTTACCCTGATATTGATTATTCACTTATATTGTGGGGACCCGCCGTCCTTATGGGGACTTGTGTCCCCATAAGGACGGCAGGTCCCCACAATGTGAGTGTGTAAGCAGATTTATGTTCCCGCAACATGAGTAATACACATCCAAAGATACACACATACAAACACACACACACGGCACACTTTGCTCCCTTAAGCCCAGCCTGGGTTTGTTTACTTCCATCCTCCTGTCCTTCATCTTTCTACCACGAGACGGAAAACTGTTGTTGTCACTTGTTCAACTAATGCCACACACACACACCCACAAAGTCCCCTGGTGCCTTTCTATCTTTGTGTGCGTGTCCAAGTCTGTGTGTATGTGCGTCTAAGTGTGTGTGTGTGTGACAGGGTCCTTGACATAGGTCTGGTCTCAGGAGGCTGAGTGACAGCAGTGATTCGACTGTTAGGGCCTTCTTGGGCCCCTGCCGGCAACATTCAGCTTTTACCACTGCAGGGAGAAAAAGCAGAAGAGGAGAAGAAGAAGAAGAGGAAGAAGAGGAGATAGTGTGGGAGAAAAAAAAGATGGGTGTGGGAGGGGGGGATCAGTGCTTTGGTTGAGGTGGGATCACCTCGGCGGTGGAGAGGTGAGGGCAGCCCCTTATCCTGTATTAAGCTGTGTAAAGGCAGGATGGGAGAGTCGGGCCGTCTCAGGTCAGACAGCGGTAAGCGAGAACAGACAGACGGTCCAGACGAGACATCCTTGCGTGCGTCGCCTCAGTGACCGCCACATTTACAAGCCGCCATTAACATGCAGTGTTATTTGCACGTCAGGTTTTATTTCCTCCTCCTCGACGCCGCTCCTGTTTGGACCGTAATTTCATTTATTGACTTGGGTGTTTCAAGTGTCCTCGTCTTTTCTTCTCTAGCGTCTCAAATTCATTCAGCCTCTCCTGTGATTACTAACCATTCAGTGTGATTAGATAAAGTCTGATAACACGCGCTTTATTTTTGTCTTGTCATCCAGTGAGTTTAAGTCTAAGTTCAAGTCTTTTGTCCACATTGAATACAGAGCACACCTGAACCATCTGCATCCAGGTGTGAAAGTCAAGTCAGATTTTATTTATACAGCCCAGTATCACACATCATAACTTGCCTCAAGGGGCTTTACAATCCGTCTTTTAGACTGTCAATTCGAGTAAGAAAAATCCCACTGAAAAGTAAATCTAACAACAAGAAAAGTCCTGTTTTTAATGACTTTCACTGTCCATCATTTGTCTACACGTCTGAATGTGTTTCCACGGAGATAAGCTGCAGGAGGGACTGTCGTGTTATTGATCAGTCACTCGCTGAACTGAAAACAAAGTAACTACAAAAAATCTTTTCAATCCAAGCAATTGTATTATTTGTTATAATTAATGTTGAATTTATACATAGATCATATATTGATATATATAGTGTAGAGATAGGTCTATATATATATGAGTGCATTTAATCCAGATTGGGAGGCACACTTTGAAACCTAAAATGATCCACCTTCTAACATACAAATGGACTGAACGTGGTTATATTTTTCATCAATATTTAATGTGTTTTATAAAGATGTCTTGCACTTTTGCTGTCAGTGAATAGTTGACAGTTTAGAGAGAGACAGGAACCACAGGGGAAGGAAAGCGGGGGCATGACATGCAGCTAAATACCTTGGCTGTTGAGATTATGTGGTGTGTCATGAGTCTGTGATTTCCCCTAGAGTTTTAAATCTGGTCATTTTGAATCCAAACAATTTCCTAAAATGAAGAAAATCCAGCGTTTCCAGTATTGGAAATCAATTAATCAATATCAATTAATAGCTGAAATCAAATCGGGGGACAATAAGGTTATACTGTGCGTTATGCATCTATGATTCCCCTTACAGGTCATTTAGCCAATTTCCTAAAACGAAGAAAATTCAGTGTTTGGGTGGTTGGATATCCCACTAAAACAAAAACCAGACCATCATTTGACACTAAAATGAACTCTGTTGTTATTTGACATGCGGCTTAAGGGCAAACTATAGGATTTTCCTGAAAATAATCCCTCTTAATGATCACTCACGACCCACAAGAACTGTGCGGTGGTGTCTGTATCTGCAGAGAAGCTGTCCTCTGTATGCATTTCCTTATTTGACGACCCGTCCCATGAGACTCAACAATCAACATCAATCTGTCTGGTGTTTACAAACAGCAACTGACAAATCCTGCGTATTCTACCTTTAAACTGCAGAAGGGATTGCTGCGTTATTGATCAATCAGTTGCTTAACTAAAAACTAAGTGCAACAAAATAGCAGAATGTTTTCAATCAATATGATCGTTTTATTTGTTTTAATTCATGCTGATTTGGTCAAAAGATCACAAATAGATACACAGTATATTCATCTTATATATGCATTCTATACAGATTATGAGGCACATATAAATATTCAAATAGACTTGAGCTGGAGCTGGTTGTTTTCTTGAAATATTTAGTGTTTTATTTTTTAAGATTTTATTTTTTATTATTATTATTTTTTATTTTTGTTGTATTTTTTCACTGTCAGTTAAAAGTTGACAGTAGAGAGACAGACAGGAACTGTGGGGAGGGAAAGTTCCTCGGCTGGAGTGAAACCAGGGACATAGCAGTTAGGCTGTATGTCATGCGCCTGTGATGCTCCATATAGTTTTAAATCTGCTCTTTTTGAACCCAGACAATTTTCAAAAATGAAGAAAATTCAGGGCTGGTTATACAACTGTATTTTCTTGTAATATTTTGTGTGGTTTTTTTTTGTTTTTGTTTTTTTCCAGCTGCTTTTGTAAACCACCAGATAGATAATGACTGTTGAGTCTCTTCCCCAGGTTGTCAAAAACTGCACCAACGTTCTGGCTTGGTTTGAGTGTCCCGATCATGCAAAATAATGAGAAAATAAGAAAACCAGACCGAGGGCAGCTTCTCTGCAGACGTAGACACCTCCCACACTTCTAGTGGGTCATGAGTGATGATTAAGAGGGATTACTGTTTGTGAGCCTATGGGATGTTTTTGGAAAAAAATATAGTTTGCCTTTGGCCTTTTTTTTAGTGGCATTTTTGCTGTCACTTAATAGTTGACGGTATAGAGACAGACAGGATATATGCAACAAGGTTCCTCAGCTGGAGTCAAACCGGCGATGGTGCGGTCATACGTGTATGTCCTGCACCTGTGATGCCCCAATCATTTTAAATAAGATAAGATTAAATTTATTGATCTGACAGCAGGGAAATTCACATTTCAGCATCTCAAAAGACTACGGGTAGAAAAAGGAGTGAGATAAATAGAATACAGATAAAAATAAAGATAGAATAAAGACAAAAGAATTTAAAAGTATAAAATATTAAATTTAAGAAACTGTACACTCAGGCTGTATACATTATATATACCTTTCACTTATACAGATATTTGGAGACGTATAGATAAATTGACAGACATATGGATGTATATGGATAGCTGTGTAGGATAATTTCATACATGTTGTAACACACATGCAGTGTAGTGAAACAGTATTGCCTTTTAAAGGCTAACTGCCAAGAAATTGAAAAGAAAATGCTGTGTTTCAGGGTCAGAAAGCCCCCGAAAACAGCAATTACACCATCATGCATCACTTAAACAAACTTGTCCTACTAATAAAATCAAGTTATTTAAAGGGACAGTTCACCCCAAAATCAAAAGTACACTTTTTTTTCCTCCATCTGGCCCGTAGTGCCATTTACGTTCTTTATTCCATAGACAAAAGTTGTAGATTATCTGGACATTGCTGTTGTGCTGTTGTGTTTTTCAAATCTTGTTTGTTTTTGTTTGGGTTTTTTTTTTTGTGCTTTTAGCACCACAATCATCTGAGCTACCTAATCCCATTTTATTCCACAGAAGGCTGACATCTCTGTGGCCGATATGTCCAAAACTTGGCCACTCTCACCAAGACAAACTAGCTCTACAGGCCACAGTGTATTTTTGATTTTGAGGTGAACTGTCCCTTTAAGACAAAACTTGATGTAATATATTCACAAATTGTTTGTTTTGTTGAATCCTTTGAATCTCTTTTATTTGCTCTGTCATGAGATGAAAACTGTGCAGCTCGAAAAACTCAGAATAAACTTGGCCCTATTTAGTTATTTAACATTTTAATCAATGTGAATGAATCAAGTGATTTCTCCTCACACCCGTTCATCCTCGAGAGACGTTCTCACTCCATGAAAAAAAGCCACCAGAGGGCTGCGAATATAACGTCCCCCCCCCCAAAATTAGATTTTGCTCTTATCCCGCACGCTAATTGATCTAAATAAACACAAGAAAAACAAATCAATTTTTCAACATTTTCAACAACCAAAAAAAAAGTTACCACTGCTTTCATTCTGCTTTGGATGTGATTAGGGGCAAAACTGTAATTAAACCCAAGCAAATAGTTGATGTCTAAATGATATCTGATTTGTGTTTAAAAAATGATAGCGCCGAAAATTTAATTTCTCTTCTACGCTTTGGTTTGGCGGCGGTCCGACTCGAGGGCAATTACAAATATTACATGTACACGAAGAGAGATAACCTTTGGAATGAATGAAGAGCGGGAAATTAAATTGGTGGGAGAAGCACAGGTAACTGCTCACACAAGCATGCACGGCTGCACTCGACAACACACACACACACACACACGCTGCGACAGACACACTCAAGAGCACTCACAACAGACAGACAGACAGACGCCGCCTCTGAGTTGTGTACGTATATTTGATAGAGGGAGCCATGGACAGCCATTTTGTTTTTGCTCACTGTTCATGTTTGCGGCCATATTGATCATGTGTGGATGCTCATATATGCGAGAATTCTGCCCACGTCACTCAAGCGTCCTTCAAATCCTGTCATTTGTTTAGTTGTATTGGAGTGCTGTGTGTGTGTATGTGTGTGTGTGTGTGCGCGCATATACAGCATGTGTGTGTCTATGTTTTAGGGGGAGGAATGAGACAAAGCGAGAGCAAGTCTTAATATTTTGACATCTCATAATGTGTTTGCGAATTTCTTCAATAGTGAAATATTGAATCTCACAGTGGATCCATTGTGCGTCCGACAGACTCAATAATTATTATTATTATGGACTCTAATTGCTGATTTTCTCGACCCAGAAAGAGAAAAAAAAGAGAAGCAGCTGGAATCAGAATCAGACCAGCGGGGATGTGGTGCAGCTCAGCTTACCCACATCACCCGCTTCATCTGCAGCGACAGAGTTTAGCACCTTTAATAAACTGATATAAATCTTTACTTTCTGTAAGTTTGTAGCAGATATCATTGCCAAGTACTGTAACATTAGAGATGAATACTAATGACTGTTTAACACTAGAAGTGCCAGAATTCCAGAATCACTAGAACGGCCAGCAGCGGCTGTTTTGACCTTTGACTTCCGAACTCTATTATCTCTCATGACAAATACCAGACTAAGAGATTAATGCATTCATTCTGTTAGTGTATCTTTTTTAAAAATGAGATAACACCGAAATGTAAGTTTTGTGTAATGTTTTTATACCGTATATTTATCAATATGCTGCCATCGCATGTAGTAAACCATCATATTCACAGCAGTATTTTTCTATAGGATAATAATCATCAGTGATCGGTTTCAAATTTTAGATTAATCTAGAATTACTCAGAGCAAGAAACAGTTAAATGTATTTCATAAGATTATAAACATGTTATTTTACCATCAATAATACATTTCCACCTAGAACATCACAAAAAATAGCTTATGAAAAAAGGCTGGAAACTAGTACAAAAATTAAGACAAAAAAAGTTTGAAACATTGCTATTTGTAATAAGTAATAAGGGTCCTTATTTCAAAAATTTGAGAGCTTTAACACAAAAATTCAGTGAGTTATAGGTGCCGAGACAAAAAGTGTTACAACTTTCCCTGGTCTCCCCTACTTTATTTTTAATAATCTAATTAATTATTTATTTGTATTTTAATTTTAGGACTTTGAAAATCAAGACCACTTGTGAAGTTTTATTGACAGAGACAATGATAGTTGCTAAGCAACCAAGATGCATCTCCAACTGTGCAAAAAGAAACAATATAGCAGCGGCAATTTCCGTGTGGTCAGTATGACCAGCTGTGGCCGAAATACGCAAGAATGAGCGTTTTCTTTCTTCTGTGTTATTTATATGAAAAAAACCCAAACATCTTAAATGAAAAATACAGAGACTTTTAAGAAAAGTCAGATACCAGCAGCACTGTATTTCCTTTATTTAACAAAGTAATTCCCCATATAAATTTGAAAAAAAAAAGTGACGCCTTGGCTGTTCTTGTGTTAACTGCAAAACTCATTTTATGTGAAGTCAAAAACAAAAAACAAAACAAAACTGAAAAAGCACTTTTCCATCACTCTCCTGTGGCAGCATGTATCATGTAGCACGTATGAGTTAATACAGTTTTATCAGCCGCTAACAAGCATCGATTAGTTCTACAGCCAGTTTTTCAAAACTCTTCATACAGTCTGTTACCAACATGCATCTTGGCCAAACTCACTAAAACCACCAAAATACTTTCTACATGTCTCAAAATCAGCTTGTTGGACAGTTTTTAATTGGAAAGCACACGCTGTCTAATATGAAACATTATATAAATGCTAAACTTTTATCTCTGATGTTTGAATGATTTTTCACATTAATCAGTATTTCATTATAGAGAAACACCTTTTCACCTCATTGACTGCACTAAATTAAAAGCATCAAGAATAAATCAGAAATGCAGCAGTTTGCTTCATTATATCTTTGCACACAGTAATTTACTGATGAAAAAGAGAAAGTTGAAATAGCTAAACAAACTCTGCAGGGCTGCTATAACACAGTAATTACAATGATGTAATTGCAACAGTTCTTGGTGTTTCTCTCCTTCGTCCTCCATACTTCATCCCTCACTCTGTCTCACTCTTCTCACCTCCCTAAAGCCACGATTCCAAACTAAATCATTCCAAAGCCGCCCCCTTTTGTCTGTTATTATTATTTTATTGTAAATATTCTGTCACTGTAAGATTTATATATATTTTAACATGGTTGCTGCAGAAATGCATGAAATCTTTAACAGTCTTCAGTATTTCAAAAACGTGGTGCAGATATACAGAGTTTTGCAGGTGGTGGAGCATGAACACAAAAATAGTTGATGTATTTTGGAGAGTGTGGTCATTGAATGCATTTTGTGTGGAAAATAATTGACAGTTTGGTCCACGCAGACTTCTGTTTCGCTGACTGTGTGGAGAGTTTTGACAATGTGGCTTCAGTTATGACGGATGCATGTTAGCAATAAAAAAAACAAACAAAAAAAAACCTGTGAATGCATTTTGTTTATGTAGCACTCACAGAATCTCCCTCAATACATACAGGAAACACAATCCTTCTGTTTATCTAAAAGTAAAATTAAAAATCCAATGCAATGTTGATAAAATACTCTGAATTTCTCTTTCATTGTTTTATTACTCTCCTCTGTAAAATATTGAAAAAAGGCTCAAATACATGAAGAGTAACTGCTGCAATATATATTATTTAGATTTTTTCCTGCTGGGGGGCGGGGGGCATCTATATGCTTATAACTGAGGTATTTAGTCTCTTGTTTCTAGCGACGTGTTAATTATGGAGTCAGTTAAGTGTAAATTCATTTTGATTATTCAGATCACCTTATTTGAACCCAAGGGGCAACTGCAGACAGTAAAGTAATGAACAAGTAAAACAATACAAAACAAAAAATTTAATTATTATCATTATCATTGGCAGTGGAGACTGAGTAAGACTTTGAAAATGATAATCATATGAATAAATATAAAAATATAAGCATGATATTGTGAAATAATCTAATACATGTTTAATTCCAAGTTGGCTTATGATGAAATGTTATGAAATGCCTTTTCAGATAATTTTTATTTCATTCTAGCTTTTTATTTTATAATGTTTTTTATTTCCCCGTGTTATTTTATTGTTAAATGACTGTTTGTTTTATTTCTTAGTATCACTTTTCATCATAAAGTCAGCCCACCGCAAATGAGTTGTACACATTCATCTGATTATTTAACAGTTTCATGGTTATATATCACTCATTCTTGAGAATTGGGACAAAACCATATTTTGAGGGAATTTTGATTTTTTTTCTCTTCAATTATGCTGGAAAATATATTTTAAAAGATCAAACTGTTGGCGAATAAACCTTGTAACGGCCCAACCTCTTATAGTGATTTAATTTTTTATTAAAAAAACCAACATTTTGACTCCTCTGTAAGATGTCAGCTCCGTCAGATGGAAAACCCGACGGAGCTGACATCTTACAGAGGAGTCTAAATGTTGCATTTTTTTCATTTCACAGCGCAGTCGTAACATTTAGCAATTTTATTTGATCAAAACACATATTTCTAAACTATAATTTTTATTCGGCTTTGCTGTAAACGGGCTACGGAGTTGACATGTTACGGTTGAGACACATCTGATAGCAATATTATTTGATGAATTTATCAAAAAAAATAGAAAGTTTACTTAGTGCTTGAGCAGCATTCTTGTATTTTTTAAATCAGGAAGTGAGACAGGGGTCCTTAGGGTATAGCTGACCCTTTTAACGCCTGATTAACTCATGTTTTTGTAAAAGTTGACGGCGTTGACGGAAATCTGGGACACAACATTAAAGGGCCAAAATTTTCATTAAAAAATGGATTTTACAACAGAAGGTGATTATAATAGCACATTTGTACACCTGTATTACCAGTAGGTATTGTTAGTTTTAGATTTTGAAGGCTTTTAACATTTTGATAAATTGTTTGAAGATGTGAATTCTTGTTTGGGACAAGGCTGTTTTGTTGCACAGAGAAAATTTATAATTTAAAAAATTAAAGCAAACGTAAATAAAAATGAATTACATATATTTTATATGTATAGATCCTTAAAGAATAAACCACCAAAAAAAACTGGGATAAGAGTGTTGGTATAAATAATTTTTAATGGTTTTTTTTACAACAATGAACAATGAAGTTTGTGAACTCTTGGTCACACACCAATATATTGCTATTAATTGATCACATGATTGTTTGATTGATAATGTGCTGGCTATATATTATTTATTTGATTTTGAGCATCCTGTGTCTCCATACTACTAATGTTAATAATTCTAATTCATTCACACATAAATCCATTGTTAGTATTCCTCTGATTGTTTATAAAATGTTCTATATATCCATTTATTAATTGGTCTCCATAGATATTTTCCTGCAATACAACAGAAAAATCGAGACTCCCACGTTGTTTTCCGCCACTTTTCCTGGCCGACAGCAAGGACTCAACAAGCATGACGCACACGTCTTAGAGCCAGAACTGTCCCCGAGAAGTCTGAGGATGCTCTAACATCACCACAGCAGTAAAAGTCCCTCCGACAGGAGCTATCTGCTGCAGAAATAATGTTTTCAAGGAAACCGTTCTGCAGGGGAAACACTGAATCTGTGTTATTTCGAGGGATGAAAATGGCCACATTAAAGTTATCAGCCCCAAAGTCCTCAGTGTTTGAATCAGCCTTCAGAAAAAAGCCAGCGTGCAGGCCAAAGCACACACACGGCCAGGGAGGCGAGAAATAAAGAGCAAATCTCGCTGTAATCCAGTATCTCCCACGTTTGTTGTGAATCTGCGTGTACGGAGGTGGTGGTGGTTTCCCCGAGCAGCCCCTCCTGTCTGCGGGCACCGTCCCCGATTCAACTCCTGCACGCTGTTTCACACCGTCGCATTCCCAGCGAGGATAGAGCGCGTTCCTTCAGGTTGTTGTTAGTGCCGAGGAACATGAAAAGACCCATGCAGAGAGCAGGACTCGCTGCTAATGAGCAAACTGTAGGTGGATGATTATTACCACATACCTCTGCTGCAGGAGGACCAACAGGGGAAACAGACACAGAGGCAGGGAGCGATGAATAGCAACAAAAGATTTTTTTTTTCTCTCTCTTTTTTTTTTCCATCACTTTAGGATTTGAACATGTAATTTAGGAGCAACAAAATCGCAGGGAAAACAGGAAATGAAGAGGGAAAAGTAGAAAGCAAGCCAGACTGCAGGGAGCTGCGGTTCTTTCTCTTTGTGCAATAAAAGGCAAAGACAAATTTTATGTCTGTGAAAACAAAAAAAATAAAAAATAAAAACAGCGAGGCTTTTGATTCTGATCAGTGCTACAGTGGGCTCAG
Source organism: Lutjanus campechanus (assembly GCA_027495735.1). Lineage (NCBI taxonomy): Eukaryota > Metazoa > Chordata > Actinopteri > Lutjaniformes > Lutjanidae > Lutjanus > Lutjanus campechanus. The sequence goes on along the minus strand of JAJHUR010140512.1, from coordinate 1,635,027 downwards.
ACGCTGCTGTTTGTATTGATCTCTCCTCAGTCAATAGAGAACCTGCCGCATGTTTAGTAACATCACACGAGAGAAAAACACATGAGAACTTGTCATAATTAATAGCCTGGAAGGGAGACCTTTAGAGAAAACAACACTGTGCAGTTCTTAGTAGGTTTGGGTGTCGATACTTGATACCTTTAAGGTATCGACCGCAATAACGCAGCACCAAGTAGTATCAGACCCTCTCCAGTCAAATGATATCTCTATTTAATCCTTTTAGTACCTTCCCACATCTAGAAGAAATGTCTATTTGTATGGTTTTGCTTGCAGCCAATCACCACAAGCGCTCTTCGATTTACTGCGACGTCTGATAGGACCACTACCACCGCAGCAGCTACAACCAGGGCTCGGAATAATCTTTTCATTCCCTTTTAGCTGTTCCTGACTTTACAACCTTTGTCCTACATTGGAGTTTTTTTTGTGTTTTTTTTTGTTTTTGAATTCTAAAATTGCTGCTCATTAAACTTTCCAATACAGTAAGTAGTACAGGAATATTTCAGACACTTCATAGACAGCACATTAGATGATATGTATGTATTGAGAATGACCGATATGATATGGAGCTCAATTAGCACGTGCAACTTTTCTGGCACAGATATAATGACAAAACAATGTTGAACAACACTGACTATTCGCTTTTTTTTTTCTTTTCTTTTTTTTCTTTTTTTTTTTTACAGCGCTCAGTTTTTCAGATCATTAATACACAGAGCAGAATTTTACAAACCGGACTCTGTGATTACCAAGGGTGCAACTTGTGCGGAAAATACTCATCTCTATAAACAGGTATCTGCATATGAAAGCAGAATCTGCGGGGACACAGAACTGTATATGAACGCTGTTCTGAGATTGGAAAAATACAGAATCGGTTGCCCTTACCCGCTGATTCCACTGAGTGTGTTGTGTCTGTGCCACAGTTTTAATCTGTCCTCCGCTCATCTTCATAGCAGCATCTTGGCAACAGACCTTTTTGTTCGTCTGATTATGTTGACTCGCTCAGATTTTGGCGATTCGTTCCTCTTCTTTCCTTGCTTTTCGTGCTTTGTGCTTCATGTAAGTAGGCTACTTAGTAAATAGTTTCTTTCTTTCTTTTTTTTTTGACGTCTGCACAAGGTCTTTTATTTTGAAAATTGCCCAGAATCTCTTTGTGCCCGCTCGATCTGCTCTGTGCAAGTTGACGCGGCATTTATTAAAAATAGACTGAATGCGTATTTGAAGCAAAGAGACGCTTCTGGGATGTGCTGAGGCGCTGCGGGAGGAAGGAATCACAAGCATTGTGTAGAATGGAAGCGATCAACACCGGCGGACACGGTGCAGCCGTAACGCACCCAGCTGTGCCCGGTGGAATCAGGCCGTTAGGTTTACCACTGCTAGCTTGATGGATTCACCTTCTCTGAGCTAAAAATAACACATAGATGCAAGTTGTCAAAAAGTTACTAATGTTAACACATATATATATATATATATATGTATATGTATATACATATACATGCAACATTAATGTGTAACATAACATTTCAACTACATATGTGTTACATAGATATTTGAGGGCCAGCAACACCTTTGTGAGTCACTGACCATGAATGATATGGCACCATGTATGTGGTCACTTTACCCAAATAACAGTTATTTGAACGTTTTTCTCATAAGTTTCTCGACTGTCCCAGAATTGTCCCTGACACCATATCTTTGTGTCCCTGGTGCTATTTTTATTGTCCCCAGGAGAGCGGGACATCCTTAATTTTCGAACTCTGTCTCCAACCCGTACAGTCTGTGGTGTGGTGAAGTCGAGCGAGGTGTATTTGACGGAGGTAGCGGGTCAATGTGACAAGGTTGCCACCGAAACATTGTAAAGTATGTTTATACTACACACTTGTGGCGTCTGATGAAAACAGATGCATTACATGTGGAGGGATTATTTCAAGAATGCTTGAAATACTGAATGAAGAAGAAAAAAAAGGTATAAAATTCCACCTGCAGTCATGTTTTAAACAATATAAAATGCTCTGCAAGAAGTGATAAATTGTGTCTGATGTTGTTTTGTTGCTAAATAAGTTCACATACCTTGTTTAAATGGCTTACATAAAGCTCTACACCTCGCCTTCATTTAGTATTCAAGGATTCATGAATATGCAAATAGTCCCCACCCCCTCCCCCACCCATAACCCTGAGTAGCTCCACCTGGCCTCTCCTCTGTTTTTGCTAGCTAATCACGGAACTAGCTACATCTGGCTTCTCCTGTGGGCTGGGCATTGCCGCTAATGCTATATATACTGTAGCACCCCCCGCTCAATTAATGGGATTGGTTCATTAGGTTTATGACATCATATACCCAGCCTGACTGAATCCATTTTTTGAGACCGTCCTTGCTCACTGTAGTTTCAAAGCAAGAAATGCTCAGATATGGTGTTTACTGCTTATTTTGTGATTTTCACTATCTTAAAGGTACCGGTATTGGTACCCAGCCTCCTCGTCCTCAATGTCTTGCTCAAGGGCACTCAAGCAGGCTCGCTGACAAGGAAAGATGTTTCCCTTCACATCTCATATTTCAGCTCCTGATGCCTGTTATTGACTGCCGGAGCCGCCCGCTTCCACCTCCTCCACCTAAAGTCTCACGCATCAAAAATAGATCGGCAGCCTCATCATCTGTCAGTGTGTTTCTTTCGCACGCACGCTCGCTTCTTTTGTTTGTTTTGCTCAATCACTTAGAGCTGTCAGTTCCCGGTCAATAATAGATAGAGGAGCATTAGGAGATATGGCAGGTTGGAGGAAAACTCTGCTCTGCTAACAGAGCTCTGTATTAATTACTCAGGATTTCACCTTGAAACGATGAAATTAGTGTTAAAACGTGAGCTTTTTGGCCAGCCAATGACTGCAATTTACTTCTTTGTATTACATTTACACTAGAAGTGCCAGAATTCTATATGTACTAGAATGGCCATAAGCGGTCATTTTGACCTTTGACCTCCAAACTCTATTATCTCTCATGAACATGTTTTTTTTAACATTAATAATAACAAATTTTCACCTAGAACCAACACAGAAAATAATCCTAGCCTATGGGAAAAGGAAACGAGTACAAAATAAAACCAAAAAAAGTTGGAAACACTGCTATTTGTAATAAGTAAGGGTGCCTTGTTTCAAATTTGAGAGCTTTAACACAGCAATTCAGTCACTCATAGGTGCTGAGACAAAAAAGTGTTACAAACGTCCCTGGTCTCCCCTACTTTATTTTTAAATTGAGTCTAATTAATTAATTATTTGCATTTTATTGTTAGGAAATTGTAAATCAAGACCACTTGTTAAGTTTTATTCACAGAGACAATGATAGTTGCTAAGCAACCAAGATGCATCTCCTATTGTGCAAAAAGTAACGATATAACAGTGGCAGTTTCTGTCAATGGACACCTATGGATAAAATAGGTTTAAAAAATGGTCATATTTTCTTTGCCTTTTGTATGATTTATATTGAAAAAAACATTTTAAGTGAAAATACAGACTCACGTACCAGCAGCGTTGTGTTTTTAATTCAACAAAGTTAAATCTGAAAACAGTCCAAATGACTACCTTGGCTGTTCTAGTGTTAAAAGCAATAAAAGCATCCTCACCAGTCATGTCGGTAATTGTTGGAATTGTATATTTCCTCGGCTCTTGACCTGTTCTCACTTTCAGCTCAATAGCGTGTCATCCTGCGGGTGGGGGGGCATGTATGTGCAGCATTGTGGGAGCACATTAAATAACCAGAGAGGGCGTGAACCTCTCCCTCCCTCTGTCTGCCGGTTTGTCTTAACACAGGTTGCTGTCGGCCGGCCGCCTTGCTCCCCCGTTTTCTCCCCAAGGCACCTCTCTTTATTGAGACATCAGCCTTGTTAGCCAGCTGTCGACAGGAATATAGGAGCTACCAGATCAATACGGCCGGGTCTGCCAGTCCTCCTGAGCTGCGGCCAGAATCAGGCGAGGCCTCACAAAGCACGGGCCATTCTTGAGCCCTTTCCACCCATTAGCAGGACCTGATGCTGGGGCTGACCCGAGTTCGGCAGCCCCTGGGCCCCGCTCTGCTATGCTCTGTGATCGGAGCTGTAGCGTTGGGTAATTTATGTGCTAGCATGCGGGGTAGAAGATCCCTCACTGGGACGGCTGAGGATAAAGCAGGAGAGTGAGAGAAGGGGAGAGAAGGTTGTAGGCGACGCTTGACAGCTCTGTAATGGGCTGCTGTTGTGGTTGTGTTAGCACATCCCTCCTGGAGAGAGATCTCTATGATGTTCCCTTCATGGGGACTGATGAATGACGGAGATCTGGCTCTGCAGCAACAGCCTCGTCTCCTCTGTTTCAGACAGGCAGAGGAACACAGCAAGTGTTAGAGACAAAAGAGAGGCGCTGTGATGGAGGGAGAGGAGGAAAGAGAAAGGAGGAGAGCGCGAGACGGTCACGGGGAGAGAACAAAGTGAGACGAAGAGAGGGAAAAGAGGGGGAGGCCGCTGTCTCAAACGCGTCTCTTCAACTTCCATCGGCGGGTGTCTTTATCAACACCAGCGGAGAGCGTCTAGCTGATAATTTGCCGCTCTCAATTCCCTTCAATCCATTAAAGGATTTAAATGTTCATTAAGTTTAATAGAAGCCCAGTGAAGGTCTAATATGCTCTGATAAACGCCGGCAAACCTGCCAACCTGTTCCAATCGCTGCCGCAACAAAGAACCATCCAACTAATAAGGTCAAACTCAGAGTTTGTGCACGGCTTCACTTTGTGAAGAGTGTTTCCTCTGAGTCACTGCGGCTCAAACAGCAACAAGCTGAGAGCGGAGTGTGTGCGATTTCATCAACAAGTCCTCCAAACTAGACGACAGGTTGTTTGTCATTGCTCTCCACAGCTACTCAAAGTAACATTTTATGATCTGACTCCACTTTCAGCAGGACAACACTGTTTGTTGGGGCCTTTTCACACCTGAAAACCCAAGCTGGGGTTAATGTTTTTGTCACGTTGTATGTGAGCTGCATCTTCCAATACTTGGAATTGCTTGGTATGTAGATGGGTGTGTGTCCGACTGTGTTTTGTTGCGTTTCCTTTTTCCAGATCTGACAAAAACCTTTCAGATATTCCCTTAATAGCTCCTAAAGTCTGAGGCAAACAAAACCGAACCATAGCTCAATTTCATCCAGATCTAGACCACTTGTTTTGGTTGGACCAAGTCTGGGCTGTTTGATTTGGACTGTGGTCTTGGGGAGGTTGCAGACCTGTAATTTTGGTTCAGATCAAACTGAAAAAGTCTGACCAAATGAGGTGGGTGTGAAGGGGCCTTTAGTGGCTTCCACAATCCACAAAAATGATTCATGGTCACTTTCAGATATGCCACCTCTATCATTCAGCTTAGGTTTCAGCCATACTTGGTTGAGGTTCAGGAAAATAGTGGTCATAGTTAAATGAAACCAACATTTACGGTTGATGGGGGACAGGATGTGAACAGTGGAATTTTGGCCTTCCATGCAGTGGTGGAGTCAAGGGGTGGCCAGTGGTGGCCATCGTAGACTAAACCAGCCCATTGTGGAAGCTTGGTCAGTGCCCCAGTGCTTTCACCCAGGAGACCAGGGTTCATGTACCGTGTGAAACCAAGAAGGAATGTTCGAGTTGATAACCCTAACCTGTCACATACATGAATTTTCATAACTTGCATGCTTTAAAAAAAAACAACCCAAACCACAATCTTTTCCTGTGCCTTTATTTTGAAAGTCTACCCAAACTTTGCATATTTAATACTGGTAACTTGACCGTGGAGCCCTGAACATGCAAAACTCATGCTAGAGAGGTACCTACAGCTTGAAACTTAGGGCCACTGACACTGTACTTTGCCCTGTAAACTTTAATTGAGGAGCTGGGAGTGAGAACATGTTGATTAAATCTTGGTAAACCCATTGTGGTTCATCACCTTCTGGATCATTTTTTTTTTCTAATTTGGAACCATATCTTCATCTTCTGAAAAGTTTAAACAGACACACATTTTTTTCATGCGTGCAGTACCAAAATTGTGTGTTTAAGGGAGATGTGCAATACCCAGTTCTTGTATTTTTTTTGTTGTTGCCACTATTTTATCTGCCCACAAGCAGATTAGGAGCTTAGTTTCAGTAATACACCCATATTTTGGCTGTAAGCAATAATTCTCAAAAACAAAGACAAAGCTAGACTGAGTAATTTTTTAAAAGAAGAAGTAACACAGTCTGTTTTTTTTTTCTTTTTACAAATGGCAAGGTTGAACACACCCTCACTCAGTTGAATATGTTGTGTTTTGCTGCTATAGTGTTACTTGGTCTGGTTTAGCTTATGGTTGCTAATGTGTTATGGCTCTTCTTTACTTCTGTCATGGATATACTATATTAATTTCAATCACATTCCACTTGCTGTCCGTCAGATCACCTTTTGATGATGTCTTTAAAACAAGTGACTCACAAAAATGCAGGGAAATGAGGAGAAAAGGTCTATGCCCCATTATCTTGCAATTGGCCACAGTTGCCACTGTTATTGGTGGTTACATCTAAGAAAAGCTCATTATATATGATTCCTACTTGTACTTTCAATACTTGTAAGCTTGGTGCCCATCTGAGTTGACACTACAAGATTTTAGACCTGATTTTCCACTTGCCAACAATTTTTGGAAATCACCAACAAAAGTCCTCAGAGGCAAAAGTTTGCTTGGTGCATGCAAATCGGCACTTGCAAATCAAGGCACTCAAGTTTGTGCTCGCAAATCGGTGCTCGATTACTACGTGCAAAAGACACAATCCAAGAGATACTGTATAGATATCAAGCAGGTTTAATAACTGGCCGTGTTGGGCGCAGGTTGGGTAGCCGTGCAACGAACTACAGCCAATGAGAGCAAACACGGGCTGGGGGAGGCTGTTTTAACCAAAAGTAGCCATATTTCAAACCCTGGTTTCAGTCGATGTATAAATTTTAGAGGATGCTGAAACTGAATTGATAACTCAACTTAGTTACGAATTGCAGGATGTTTATGAACACAATTGTCCAAATGATGCACAGCATGTACATTTTAATGCACAGCCCATTATTCTCTCTGGTCACTAACAACTGGGTATTGGAAGTCCAGTACCAAGCAAGAATAATATGACTGTGGAGAAATAATATCCACACAAAAAGAGAGACTGGAGTATAACACAAGTAAAATATGTCTAACAGGTAGAACACAAGTCCAGGAACAAGTCTTAAACAGAAGAACTTTTGAGTTCAGTGTGGTCTGAAGCTTCTAAATTGACTGGAACGTCATCAAAATCAGCCCACAGGAGTTGGAATATAGCTACTTACAGTTTAAAGGGCCATTCTGAAAAAAGAAATGAATTCAGCATCCTCAGTACCCCCAAAACCACTCCAGCATTGTCCAAATCAGCCAAGCAGTTCCTGACATATACAGGTAATTATGCTAAATATTGTAATTATGCTAATTGTCCAGCAATATGCAAGTTAGAAGCTGGCAGATTCATAATGCCAGGGAGCCATACTTTACATCTCTGGCATAAAACTTTGGGGTACTCAACATTTCCGGGTTCATATTGTTGGCAAGCAGACTACGGCCACTTCTATGAAAATCATTTGTGCCGCCGCTGCTCATGCTGCTGCTGTGTCAAAGTCATTTGCCCACTAAGAGGTTAAGAGGCTCTGCTTCTGCTCTGAGAGGCAACAGTCAGAGGAGGTCCTTGTCGGGCAAACCTAATCATGTGCTGTTTTAGTCATTTGAAAAACTAATGCATTTCTGCGGCGAGGACGGTCTCGTACACGGGATAGTTTTTCCTACTCAAGATTGTGGCAGGTGAGCCGGATGCTCACGTATGATGTAGCGAGCCCCAAACCGAGCGTGATGCGGGCTGATGGATCTCTCCTGGGGCCTGTTTCCATAAGGAAATAATGTGTTTTACACCCAGTAATCTGTCCATATATCACAGGCCTGATGTAATTAATATGCGGCGGGGGAGGGGGGCTGGGCCACATAACTCATTTCTCATCTGATGAAAACCCAGACACACATGTACACACAATCCAAACGCATGCACGCAGGCACGCGCACCCTCAGACAAACACTCCATCTAAGCGAGTTATCTCTGTGGGGACGATATTAATGCCTGGTATACAGTGTGCGAAGCATTAGTCTAAAAGGAACGGGAGCGTTTATAATGTCTAACTTATACTCACAGATAGGGGAGAAAGAGAAAAGGGGAGAGACGAGGAGAAAGTGAATAAATCAAATGACGGGTATTTTGGCAAAAGGTTTGTAAAAGTCTATTTCAATGTCTTGCATCAGCGCCTTAGCCTGTGAGTTACCTCCTGCCGAAGTAACCGCAGCAGTTAGTGTGAAAAAAAAAAAAAAAAGGTTAAAAACAGCCTCCCCTTGTTTGGAGGACAGGACTGTTTGTGTGCTAAATGAAGCCTAAAAAGAACCTCTGCCCGTCCTGACCTCCTGACTTTTACAGTGTACTATCGCCGTTTTACAGCAACTTCATCATTACCCTCAGACACATCCAGAGCACAGGCCGAGACGTGACGAGTGCTTCTACCTCCTTCAGTGATATAATGTCTTAAAGCGAAAATAACTGCCAAAGGTTAGAAAAGCTGGCTGCTGAAGAGGGGGAAACTGTAATTTTGCATTTACAGCACAGTCTCCCAGGCTGCCGAGCCATTGTGCCACCTGCGAGTCATTTATTTTATCTATTACCACTTGTGAAAATATGTTTTACTTTATCTGCTCTCTTTCAGCACCGCTACCTCTGTGTTTTATCGCTGCGTGAAAGGATAACACGACTAATCAGGACAGTCGGACATGTGAGGTCCGTAAGATATGGAGAGCAGGCTTGAAGATACACTGAAAAAAGAGGATTGTTGGATCAACTTAAAGGGACAGTTCATCCCTAAATTAAAAATGCATATTTTTTCCTCTTACATGTAGTACTATTTATCCATCCAGATTGCTTTAATCTGAGTTGCTGAATTTTGGAGATGTCAGCCATTAAGATGTCAGCCTTCGTCTAGAAAGTAATGAGGCTAAATGGCACTTGGCTTGTGGTGCTCAAAGTGCCAGAAAATTACATTTTGATCATTCAAAACCTGAAATCATGGCCCAGTTACTCAAGATGATCCACAGACCTTGTTGTGAGCAGTTTCATGGAGGGAATATTTCTAGTAGAAAGAAAGTAGTTCCAGCAGATTCTTCTACAGAAAGAAAGTAGATCCTACATCAGACTGCTCACAAGGTCTGCGGAGACATTGAGTTTTTCAAATATAATTTTTTTTATTTAATTTAATTTAATTTAATAAATTTTTTTTGTCCATTTAGTCCCATTATATTCAAGAGAAGGCAAATATCTCCAAAACTTAGGGGTGAACTGTCCCTTATGTCCACTTATGAATGTAATAATCAAAATCAAATCAACAGTTTGCATTAATGCAGCTTAAATTTAAAGCAAGTCAACTTAAAAGTTTCCAGTTTTCCAACTCGATTATTAAACCAACAGCAGGGTGGAACTAACCAATTACAAATACTCAAATTACTGTAATTAAGTAGTTTTTTGGGGGGGTACTTGTACTTTTATGGGTAGATTTTAAAGTTTCTACTTTTACTCATACTTAAGTATTTATTACACTATGTAATCTACTTAGTTACTTTTAAAATCATGGTTGAGTTCTGAGTACAATCTGAATTAATATCCAAACCTTCCATCTGCATTTTAGTAGCCAGTCGGGCGATCTGCTCACAAACGGGCCAATGAAAACGACGAGATACAAACGAAAAACTAAACACGACGCTGCAGCAGCACAGGTTTGGAGTATCATTAATCATTAACTGATTAATCACAGTTAGGAAATTGGCCAATTAAAAATGTATTGGATGTTTAATCAATAGTCATGGCAGTAATTGCACCTCATTTAGCATCGTTTTGTCTGGTGGAGCCATTTGTTGAATAAAGAAACTAATTAAACTTAAAATGAGAAAAAAGTGAAAAAAGTAAAATTGTGTTTTTACTTAAGTATTTTTGTAACACTAGTACTTTTACTTGTAATTGAGTAATATTTTAGCAATGTAACAGTACTTGAACTTGAGTACACATTGTCAGTACTCTTTTCCACCACTGACAGGAAAAGTAGTGTTTTTTTCTGTTTTTTATATACTAACGTTAGTGTGTTTTATTTTGTTAAATATAATTAGTATACTTGCTGACATTAGCCTGGCTTAACAATAGCTGGTTTGGTTCAGTGAGTTTAAAGTCTGTGTAAAGCCATAATGAATGTGTGTTCTAGATCTCAAATTCATGAGAAATTGATCAGTTTTCTCTGCTCTGAAACGCTGTGTGTCCACTCTGATGTCTTAGTGTCAAACACCACTACGACCTGAAACTGTCCTGAAACGTGGACGCTCCACCTGACAGCTTTACTGGACATGCTCACATGTTTGAGCAGCTCTGTTGCATCATCGAGCCATGTTTCAAGGTCCGCCCAAAAATCCCTGAACACAGAATCGTGAGCAACAGTTTAACTCCACAATTCAGTGCTACATAGTTTTCTAACGTGTGTAATGTGTTTAGAAGAAAAACTCACCAATTCACGTGCGTCATTCTACATCTGACATAATGCGTTTTTTTGATCACAAAATGTAATTTGTCTTGTATTAGACTTAACTTCTTTCTGAGTCACCACAGGAAAATGGCTGCTCAACCGCAGGGAGAAAAATTCTGAAAAGACGTGGAGGCCATAATGTCAGACGCACAATACTGAGAGAAGTGTGGTGATGCACTTTTACTGAAATAAGAGTAGCGGGTTAAGGGAAAAGGGTGTAATAATTGAGAAAAGTAGACTGCCTACTACTGAAAACACACTTTTTATAGTGTAAATCATGTTTGATTGAGGAGAGCTGCTGGAAAATTACTCACAACTGAAATAAAGCCATTAATATGGAATGAATAAATATTACGCAAAATTGCGAGAGCCGAGCATGAAAATAAGAAGACTAGAATCTTAGAGACAAGATGAAGATCTTACAGACAGCCCTCCACTGATGTTTAATGGAACGATTCAGCAGCGTCTAACCCCCAAACTGAGCCAAAGCAGGGAGTCCAAACACTCGTTTATTCTCCTCTCTGTTCTCTCTTCTGTCTTCTGTTCATACCCCCCCCTCTTTTTAAATGCAGCAGCTCCATTCATTCATCTACTCCTCACACTCAAACTAGATTAACAACAAAGCTTGTGTATCCCTGCGAGGCTGTGCTGGGCTGTGATGACAGAAGAGGGGGAAAAGCTGGAGTTAGCTCTGCGCCGCAACTTTCCACACTCTCCGACACGTCGACGTGTGAGGAAAACAAACACAATAATACAGCAGCGTGTCATCGCACGGAGTGTGTGTGAATGTGTGCTTTGATTCTGAGTCATTGGTCCTCCAGTTTTTACTCTCGCTCCGGTTTATTTTAGTCGTTGGTAGCTGCTGCGTCGTGTTGCGGCGTCCCTGCATGGACAGCTGGTGGCTGCGTGACGGCGCTCATTCAGGCGGACGGCATCAGGACTTTACTCTGACTGGGCTACAAATACACACACACACACAGACAAGGACGTGTAAACATAAAGGACGTATATATATATATGCATGTGAACACTTAAAAGAGCACATCAAGACTTTTGTTGACCAGAGAACGCTCAATAACCATCGTTTTGTTTTAGCTTATGGAAAGTTGGATAATTTATATTCGCAATTCTGGTCCAAAACATGAAGCACAATGACAACTTGTGTTCATAGCGGGTGAAGCTCGTGGGCGACGGAAGGCCGAGCTCTGCTAGAAATCACTGCACACTGAATAATGATGTAGATGCTTGCAGGGCTAACGATTATTATCGTTATCAATTATGATAATATTATATGCCGATTATTTTCTCGACTAATCGCTTAGTTGTTTGGTTTATAAAATGTCAGAAAATGGTGAAAAAGTTTTTCCGAAAGTGTCTCAAATGTCCTTTTTTGTCCACAGCCCGAAGATACTCAGTTTGCTGTCACAGAGGAGCCTGGAAACCACAAAATATTCACATTTGAGAGGCTGAAATCAGAGAATTTGGTAACAGAATTTGGCTATAAGTTAATAAACATCCACATGAAAATAAAGGAAAAAGCAAACTGATTGTGTCCACTGTTCTCAACCTCTACCAAAAAATAAGTCAGAGGATGGAGGATGGACAAATGGACATGGACAAATATTACTCTTAAGTAAACATTTAAATATGAAGAGCATCTTTATGAACTCTTAACTAACGTATAAATTAATGCCACACTTTAGTATTATTGCATTAAGAGGATTTGGACATTTTTATGAAAAAATGACCCAAAACAATTAAGCAACTTCCAAAATAGTTGACGATTGATGTAATAGTTGATTAATAATCAATTAACTGATTAATCGTCGCAGCTCTAGATGCTTGAAGTGGCTTCAGAATGGGACAGAACACAGATGCCTCCATAATGGGCACCTCGATTTGTTCAATTTCAGTAACATAAACTACATCAGGAAGTTTTAATCTCATGTTTACATACAAACTAATTTCCTTTTATTACTCCAAATATGATAATGTTGAAAATTTCACACAAGTAAAAAGCATTCCATTTAGATATTCGTAATTATTCAAAATTTAGCATTTTCCAATTAAGACGTGGGATATGCCGACATTATTCAGGTTTTAGGAGCGTTCTGTGGACATGTATACAGTGTACTCAGAGTATCAACCTCTGTGTGTTGTAAAACAACCTATTAGCCAGCAGTTTGCAAAGCTGGGGTAGAGCCGAATGCACAAAAGAAAAGCAGCAGCACATTTCTGGTTGGAAGGAGAAACAAACCTGCTTTAAAACATGAAAGACTTGGATATCAGCAGGGTTTTGTGCAAATATCACAACACGGCCTATTCAAGACGGGGGCTTGAACGGATGAAAGAGGGAGACTGTTACTTGTCAGTGTCCGTGCTGTCAGTGTGACTAACAGTTTTGGAATACACGTGCCAAATTTGAGTTTGTAGAGTAGTTATAGCAAAATAGTGAAAATGATCAAATATATGTAAAATATCATAGCATATCTTGCAAAAGTGAGTAGTTTATTATTTCATAGCCTGTGATCTAATTTACAATGAATTTATTTATTTTATTATTTTGTAGGTTGTTGAGCTATCCCGCTATCAGTCTGACAAATGTGTCTGAAAACATCACCTGCATCTGTTAGTCGGTTTAGTTGTTTCCAAACTTTTTCTGGCATGTCGCCCTTCAGAAGCAGAAAAAAGTTAAAACCCCCCACCCGATAATTATCAATCATTAACAATGATTGCAGAAGCAACTGATAAAAAAAGATACAAGTTGAATTTCAATGAAATAAAGGTCAGCATGATAGCATCAGCAGACTCTTGTTTATTTCCTCTGCATAAATCATATTCATTTGACTTTGTTTCTCTCTGTATTTCTCACTTGGTCTTTCACACCCCTCCTGCAGTGACCCTGCACCCCGGTATACTGCTCGTTCTGCTTCATGGTGGCGATGTGACAATGCCCGACGAGGATCTCAGTTTAAAATGTTCCTCAATTAAAATTGTTGCATTCATCCCTAGGGCTAAGTACTTTACATTAACAGTTGGGCTCTGTAGTTTTTAGCAAATGTTACGCAAACAGGACCAAATTCTGTATTGTCAGGGACTATTTTCTGCCGTGGATTAATACAGATTTAGCATGCTAGTGAGTATACAGATGGACTCAGACTCAACAGCTCTAATAGAGAGCAGATGCTTGATATTATAACAAACAAACACATTAGTTAAAGCTACTACAAGGAGTTTTTAATAGTTATGTTCACAGCAAAAGCCATTTATTTATAACTTGTAACAAACTTTTATTGCTAAATATTAGTTGCAGTTTTCTCTCTTGGGTCTGCCATCTTTTAGTAATATCAAACTCCCTACACTGTCTAAACAGAGAGTTTTACATTTAAAAAAAAAAGCTGAGTATTTTCCTTCAGCAGCTGGGGACTGTAGATTTTAGCAAAACAAAATCAAAATTCTGTTTTTGTCTGGAACTGTTTTCTGCTGTGGATTCATTAGAGATGGGACCAATCCAATATCGGTGTCTGGGCCTGATAATGATGCAAATCATTTATCAAATGTTGAACTCCCATCATCAATCCACATTCTGATCTAAATTCTATTATTTGTAAATACTTATTTTGACTCACTTGATGCACACTGCAGGCATAAGTCTGCTATTGGTCGCTCGTTCCAAGTGGTATTATGTTGTCCGCTATCTACGTTTTCAAAGCCTCTGGGAAACAAGAACAACCTCCAAGCTAAAAACGACAAATTAGTGCCTGGGAGGCTAATGGCACGAACGTAAACAAGCTAACAGCTGTTGCCTTTTCTTTTACAGTGATGTAATCATTTTAATGCCAGGGCTCGCCTCGTGACGTGCAAGTGCTCCACCAAAACAACTTCCCCCTCGACGCTATTTTGCAGCAGCACTGTTGCTGCATCCTGGGCTTACCGCCGCCCAAGATGTTTGTGATTGGTTTAAAGAAATGCAAATAGGCCACCATAAATCACCGTATTCTGAACAAATTACAAACACTAACGAAAAGTAACATAAAATGGCAAAATTAAACACAGCAATGCGTCATGGGAAATGTAGGGCACTATCTGCAGCACATGTGAATGTCACAAGCCATAATCTTACTGCACCCCACAATGGTTGGAGGATACAACCACACTGGTTACATTACACAGACTAAACAAGCTTTCCAGGTGGACTGGATGTGCATCAACATCAATTGACAGAACTTTTCACCTCGAATGTTTATTTCCGTTTCAGCCTCGTGTAATGATAAAGAAAAACAGATATCGGTATAGTATCAGTAAATTAAGGTATCGGAATCAGATCAGAACTGAAAATAAGTGGATTGAGCATCTCTAGGATCGATGCAGATTTAGTACACTGGTGAGTATACAGATTGACTCAGACTTAACAACTCTAAGTAAGGTGACATATTTGACATTATAACACCCACTTACCTCCTCTGAACAAACTCTGACGAGCTCTCAAACTCTCAATATTGCTGTTTGCACTTGTGTTAGCAAGCTAGTTGCAACAGTTTTGGGAACACTGCGTCGATGATGGCTAATTACCTCACCTGAGAAAGGACCTACTGCAGTTCAAAATCAGTATCACGCTGTTCCGGGCTTGACAGGAAAGAAAGACTGTGCCAAGTCAAAGTAATTACTGCACAAATAGTCTATAAGAGCCTCTGTAAAGTCACGTAATTTTTTTTTTCTTTCTTGCAGCCTGGTAGCAAATGTTTCTGGGCCAAGCATCAGTCCACGGCCCCGAATGTCAGGAACCAGAGCTTTAATTGACATAACTAGTGTACCACCCCGATATTTTTGTGTGTTAGTCAAGACGTTTCATGAAACGGAGTCATGACCATGTATGCTGGAATATGTGGCCCACTTTATCATGTTCTCCAGCAATGGATACTGTCGACTCCTTTTCTCTCTTCAAGCACGCACACTTGAGAGCAGAAATTGTGATGTGACCATGGCACGTCAGGCGCTCTGACTGACAGTAATTATCACCATTCATCATTAAGAGTAAGCCAGGGATGATAAGAGCTCTTTATGTAAAATGTCAGCTCACTGAAATGATGAAAATGATTAAAGGGCATCAGTGTGAAATAGAGACATACATGCAGCACGAGGGCTGAGACGAGCTGACAGCGTTGGGGGGGCCTACGGGTGGAGCAGCCGGCGAGAGTGGGGAAAATAAATAAAGAATAAAAAAGTCATTTTATTTATTAAAGAGGAAGGCAGAGCCAGAACTGGGCTGGTACGGGAGCATCACAAAGATCTCCGGGCTGCGAGTCGAGTCGGTATTGATAAAATATCACTGTCGTCTTGACTTAACTATTCTCTCTGCTCTATCTCGCTCCCTTTCAGTCGAGCGTGGCTAACCTCTGCGTGAACTCTCTCCACCATAAATCAATAAGTTGAGGCATACTTTGTTAGCTTTTGCACCGGCAGGCCACGCTTAAAGTCAGGGGCTGTGTTCTGTTCAGCAGGTGCTGCTGACAACGCCAACCCAGATCTCGGTGGACGTTGTCGGCTGCAGAAATCACACCCTGTCATCAGACACTTCTGTTTCTCCTCTTCTTGTTTTCGACTCCCCTCTTCTTTCTCACCCGCCCCCCTCCTCATTCTTTCCTCACCTCTCCTCTTTACCTGCTCTATAAATAGCTCTGCGTGCCTCTCCTCCGCTACGTCTATACCTCTCTGGATGTTTTCCCCCGGGGAAAGCGCAGGCAGGCCTGGGCAGCAGTATAGCCTGCTATTCACTCCTCTCCCCTGGGAAAGGATGAGCCTCGCTGGCCCTGAGCATCCTCCACCCTCCATCATGCAGCAAACACGATGCCTTGCAGGGATATGTACAAAGCAGGGTCCCATGCTCCAGCCTGGGAGCACCTGCTAAAATAAGATATGAGGGATTGTGTCGGGGTACGCCGGCCAGTGTAAACTGAATCATTTCCACACCACTCCAGCAGAGGAGCAGACACTCCACTGCCCACTCTCTGTGACCCAAACTTGTAATTTTGGGAAGGGCTAAACTGGGGCGTGTTTACAATGTATTCTGCGGGGGTTTTTTGTTTCTTTTCTTTTTTTTTTTTTTGTAGAAAAAGCGCTGTCTCTAGTGCATTTTGTGCTGATATTATGGAAAAAGTTGCGCGGTGCACACTTCCATGCTTCATTTCCATAACAATTTCGGATGCTCTGGCAGTGATGATGATGTGTGCTGCTGTGTCTCCAGTGTAAAAATACTTGTAGGTTACAGAAAACAGCAGATCCATGTCTGCATGTTGCAATGTGGGAAACATTTTTGGATTCCTGTGTATTTTGCTCAGCCGTGTACGGCTTTGGCGATGCGGTGAGACAAGTGCGAGTCCCTGTCTTGTTACTGTTACTGAAAAAAGATTTCCTGTCATGACTATTTATCAGCCGGGAAGCAGCACAAAAGTATACACCAGAATCAGAAATAATACGTTCAGTATATTTCATTTTATTTATTGTTCACCACTCTATGAAATGTTAATACATGCAGCACTTTATTTCACAATTTCACATGAGCTGTGTGCGGTTTTGAGGAGTTCTTTTTCTTATTTCATTTATTATTTTCTTGTAGAACCAGCTTGATTAGCAGCTGCAGCTAAATTTAGCAATTTACTTTTAAAAAGTGTTACTACTTTTACATACAGTGCAGAAATGATGCTGCTGAAATAAAACTCTGAAAAACTGACTGCCATGTGATTGTCATGTGATTGTTTTCAGGAATATAATTCAAAATACAGGCTTTAAATTTGCATGATTCAACTTTTTCCCTTTGTCCAGCGTTAGAAAAAAGTATACAAAAACTATGTTTTCCCATGAGATCATGGTCATTAAATTCTTCCCATTTTAGTTTGATATCGATACATCAGTAAACTCAGACGTATTAGGATTCTTTACTGTGCTTGTTGTCTCCTAAACCATCGATCTAGCAAAATCAACAAATCAAAAATGTATGAGGCAAGGTAACGATTTCATCAATAAAAAAAAAAAAAAAAAAAAAAGCATCAAGCATGGGACAGGGTCATATTTACTCTGGGGTAATGCTAGAGACTGTTTAGTACACCTAACAAATCAAGTCCTCAGTCCCCGCTCCATCTGCCTCCCCCGAGGGTCCCTGCTGCATTAGAGGACACGTTAGCACCCTGAGAGAGCCCTCTGTGTTACTTTTTTTCCTTCACATTTGATTTGATTTGCTAGGCATACATTTGTAAGGGCTTCTTCTTTCTCTGGAATTATCCTAAAGCAATCGGACACTGTGCCAGGCATCACTTTTTGACAAAATAGCAGCTCGTGCATCTTTGAATTGCTCATTTCCAGACTTTGGCAGGTCAGTCACAGTAATGTGTTTCATCACTAAACCTGTTTATTACCTGTTTGTTTGTAAGAAGACTCTCACCTTGTTTGACAACGGTTCTGTGGCTCAGACGTGTTCAGTCATGTCTTCAATACGGCAGCGCTGTGCAGATAGTTTTCCCATTTTTGGTGTGCTGATCAAAACAAGAGATGGAGGACTCACTCAGATCCTAGAAGTAAAAGTACAAATACAGCAATGTAAGAATTCTTCATTACAAGTCAGTCAAAGTACTCAGCCCTACTGTTGAAATATTACAAAAGCATTAGAAGTACAATACTGATGCATTTATACACAAATAGCAAGTATTGTTGTCGTTGGAGGGAGCTAGTTTTAACAATTTATGCTTCATATGCTTCTCAGATGGCCCCATTTCCCAAGTTATTTTTCTGACTTTGGTGTGTTCATGAGTTTTAGAGTTGTAATATGGAAACAATGGTGTAGGTTAGGGTTGTTGTTGTTATACTTGGTGTAGCGTCTGGGTGACAGGTTGGCTGTGATTATTAGCTATTTGTCCCAGATTTGAATTCCCTGTAACATAACAGTTACAACCTAATGACACTACTAGCGGCAGTAAAAAATAAATAAATTCTTTTAACTATTGTGCTTCTTTTTTTTTTTTATGATTCCTGTATCTATTTTTTTATGCTGAATCACTTATTTCTCTATATAAATAACTAGCGTTTACTCTGTTGGCTCAACCCTGACACATAGAGGGACTCCCCATGAATGTATTATGTAATTTAGCACACAGCAACAGATTGATTTTACTTCTCATGCTTAACATAAAACAACATGTGTGCTCAGACTGTAATGCATATATTTCCACTGATCTGTGGAAACTTACACCCATTCTTGAGAATTGGGACAAATCATGTCCTACCAAAGAAAATTCAAAATATTATATTTGACATTTATAATATATATTTTAACTTATATGAAATCAATGTAATTAAATCTAAAACTAACAATATGTCCTGATAACAGAAATATGTTATAACTGTATTTGTTTTGTTGATTTTTTTATTTTTAAAAAATGTTGGCCCTTTACATTTTGATCAGGCATAAATAGATTTAGCTATACCCTGAGGACCCCTGTCTCACTTCCTGGTTTTAAAAAAAGGCGAGAATGCTGCTCAAGCACTGGTAAACTTTATTATTTTTGACAAATTTATTAAATCTTATTGTTTTAAGATGTGTCTCAACCATAACATGTCGACTCTGTAGTCCTTCTAAATCAAAGCTAAATAAGAATTATGGTTTAAAAATGTGTATTTTGATTAACATTAAGAGAACTCTGAGAGACTTTAAAAAATAAAATGGTTGCTCACTACTACTATGCTGTGAAATGAAAAGAACTGACATCTATATGTAATAAAAAAAAATGAATCACTCAGAGCTTGGCTGGTTACAAGAGTTTGATCTTTTGAAATATATTTTCCTGCATAATTGAGGAGTAAAAATGAAAACCTTTTTTTTCCCCATAAATTATCGGATCATTTCCCTCTTTGGGCCTTAGTTGTTTTTTTTTTAATGAAACTATTTGAAGATTGAACTTCTGTTGAGTGAAAATGAAGCCAGGTCGTTATTCCAAGGTGACTATTTTCAGTCTGCCTTTGCAAAAACCACCAACAAAAAAAATCCTGCATCAACTGCAAAAAAAAAAAAAAAAAAAAGAGAGAGAGAAGAGAATACCAGTAGGTATTTTTCTCTTTGTATTTGCTGTATGGCACACAATGCTGTTAGCTTTTGATTCTATATATCACATCATCACTGTGATGTCAGACTTCAAGGAAAAAAGAAAAATCAAAAGGTTTCCCTGGGATATGCCGGGACATGTGTGTGTGCGCGCGCTTCTGGCTGGTTAGCGTTGTTTGCCATCTTTGGCTCCGTTTACCATTTTAAACCTCTAGAATCTCATTCCCTGCACTCACCATACAAACAAAGGAGAGTTCACAAGGAGAAGATGAAAAGTCAAAAACAAAGTGTTTTTTTGTGTGTGTGGGGGGGACGTCTGCATCAGAGTGTCATAATAAGTCTCTCAGCAGTCTTCTCCCTCCGTCCGTCTGTACTGCTTTCTCTGCACCAAGGACAAAATGCTTACACCACAATGGAGACGTGGGGAGAAAAGAAGAGCCTCTGGGGAGAAAAACTTCAGGGAGAGTTTGGAGAAAGATGAGACGAGGAGGAGGAGGAGGAGGAGGAGGGAAGAAGGTTAGCGTAGGTGTAGAGGTAACGAGATGAAGTTTTAATGATCCCTGTGGGGAAAATGGGCCACTGCTGCAACAAATACTAAGAGGATGTTTCAAGAGAGAAAAGAAAGAGTGTCAACAGCAACGGAAGAGATGAAAAGATGTTACTATGGAGATGCAACACCACTGACCAAAGCACAGTTTTAGCTTGACATTTAAATTAGTCATATGGAGCAGCATGTATGGAGCCAGCAAAGGTAACTGAGACACATAGAATACGTATGGATTTGCTCATGTTGTACATGAGAAGAAACCTAAAACGTGGAGTGTCTCATATTGTTGTGTTCAAATTAAATTAGGGGAAATAATTAGGATAAAAGGGAAAATTAAATGAGATCAAAGAAAGCAAACATGCAAACAAGCCAAGGACGAGGAAGGTAGAAATATATTAAATATTCTGAAGAGAAAAAGTGAAAAAAAAATTCATTCATGTGGCTTCAGTAAACATGTTACCATCTAACTGTCAAGGGAATTTTCAAGCAAACTTTTGAAAAGTCGCAGAAAAGAAAAAGAAAAAAAGAAAATGTGAATTTGTGTCCATCAGCTGGTTTAGAGTTAAAAAAAAAAAAAACACTATACAAAGCTCAAATTTCATCTGAGCTCTGTCAAAATAATGGCATTAATATTTTTTTTCTTACATTTTGTTCAGTCCTAGCTGTAATAAACAGAGTAGAAGAAGAAGACGAGGTCTCAAAACCAGTAAACCTCAAAGGAGGAGAGGAAGAAGAAGACAAAGCCAGTCACCTTGGCTATCTACGAGAGAAGAGTTGAGAGAGTTATTTTCCATCGGGCAAGTTGTAATTATTCTCTCATGTCAGAAGCAGCATCTTCTTCTTCCTCTTCTTCTTCTGCTCCATCTCCTCCTCCTCTTGCAGCAGAAACAGCTGATCAGTCACGTGACTTAAATGTTTGCTATTTCAGAACTTGTCCGGAAAAAGTTTTTCGAATGCCATTTCTACCAGTGTGCATAAAAATACACCGACTATCAGGGATGCACAATTAATCGCAATTGCAATTAAAAAAAGGTAATATGGCCAAGTGCAATATCCAAACTGCAGAACCAAATCACAATTTTTTGAAAAAGGAAAAAAAAATGTGTGAGAAAACAGCTTTATAATGAGGTACTGTAGCGCTGCATAGATGACCTGTCCTAAATCTAAATATAAATCTTGTTGAAAGATGAAAGAAAACATGCTAATTTGGTTCAGACCTCAGTAAATATCTCATCATCACAATCGTAATAGTTTTAATAATAGTAATTTTTTCTAATAGTTTTTTAATGTAATGCAGAACTGATCATTTCCACTAATTGTATCTCAATTTCAGTCAAAAATAATCGCAAAATGACTAATTTACCAAAGAGCAGCTTCCCTCCAAGAACTCTGCTTTCTTATGATACTCCAAAGACATGCAAGGTTAGTTGAGTCTGTGACTCTTCTACTGTACATTTATGTCCCGCCCACACAGGACATGTTTCAGCCATGTTTTTTTTTTCACTCATCCGTCTCACACTTTGTCTGATGGAACATGTAAGTGACAGCATGTCTGTCTCATTCAAAAAAACAGAAAAGGACCAAAATCAGCAATGAGATGATCCTTCTAACAAAGAGGTGATTTTTCTGTCTCAAAACCAGTGCTCAGATCTGTGAGGTGTTGACTGGGGTTATTTATACATAAGGTTAACAAAAAAAAAAAAAAAGAGGTCAGGAATGGTGCTGCTAAATAAGTCTTGGCCTGCTGTGTCTTCACAAATGAACTGATGGTGGCAGTGATGAATTTTATACTGACATCGAGAAGAAACTGTTGATCATTGACATCTGGTCCGTGTCTCATGATTAGCAGGATCACAGCTGTACTGAGAAGTATTGTTTGCATCCAGCATGTGATGAGCAGTATCTTACTTCTCTGTGCCCCTGTCCCCAAACCTTTTTAGACCACAGCACCCGTTCAAAGGAAACGTTTTGTTGTGACACCCTGAGCCACCCAACCCTCAGTACAGTCACATGCATATACTGTATGTACAGATGCTTGCATGTTGGCAACATAATAATAACACCACAGTGAATGTGCCATCAGACAACATCTGCTTTCCACAAGCAGCCAAAACCTGCCCGTCAGCTAGTGTGGAGTCAGACAGTAGATTTGATGGTTTACTCAGATTCAGCAGAGTCCTGTCAGACTGTGCTGAGGGCTGAGATATATCAGCTCTGTGTGTCAGATGTTTCCATCTAGTTCCACTATAGCTTTCTGACTACCGAGCTCCTAAAAAGTCCTGAGCCGGAAAGCCTGTTGTGTTACTATGGCAACCAGCAACAACTGTGACCTCGAGGCACCCCGGGATGCTGAGAGCCACTGCTGCAGAGTTCCACTGTTGGCCGAAAACCAGCACATCAACGAGCCACACTGGTGACGTGTTCCTTCATTACCATCGACACATGATGGAGTTTATTTTGATTCATCGTACACCGCCTGCTGCCCCGATTAGTCCCCAACGAATGCACTATTATTCACTTTAATTCAATTCAATTAAAATGTATTTCTATAGCACATTTAAAACAACATGAGCTGACAAACATAGGCAGAAGAAAAACAGGTCAGCAGAGCAAACAACAAAACATGCAAATATCCAATCAGAGATCAGCACCTTATTCTTCCTGTTTGAGTAACACTTGCTAAAAAGTACAGTCCCCAGCTGTTTTAAACACAAACACTTTGTGCTTATGTCTGGAAGGGATCATGCGATCGCTGGTGTGTGTGTGTGTGTGTGTGTGTGTGTGTCACCAATAGACCTGCAGTTTGTCCTCAGCTAATCTTGCATGCTGCTGGACCGATCAGTCTAAGTTTTTATGTGCACCTTCATGACTGTATACTGAAGCACCTCTGTAACTCACAGTAACTTTGAAAAATCTCCATACCAGCGACAGCCGCGGCCATGTTTTTGGGTCAACAACGTCTTGAGGAAGTTTCTTCAAACTTGGCACAAACGTCTTACTATTTGGTGGTCATTTTTGGCCATAACTCATGAATTCACATGCTAATTATGTCAAAATTTCACACAAATTCCTAATAGGACATGAGCAGTGCTGGAGAGTAACTGCTTACATGTAACTAGTTACATGTAATTAAAGTATAATTGCAATTTGTTACAGTGCAGGCCTATTTTTTTTTTATTTTTTTTTTTGTTAAATATGTTTGTTAAATTTTATCACATACATTTACCTATTTTTACATATTACTCCATTAAAATTAATAATATTAATTGACTCATTAGTTGGTATTAAATGTAATTAGTTACTCCAGGGTGTACCCCGCCTCTCGCCCAATGTCAGCTGGGATAGGCTCCATTCCCCCCGCGACCCTTCTAGGATGAGCGGTTATGGACAATGAATGAATGAATGAGTAAATAGTTACATTACATGTTATATTACTTTATTACTCTACCTGTACTTTATTACTGTACTGTACTACTGTACCTTGTTGGCGGCCTTGTTGCGCTCCACAGCTGACGTGACCTGCATTGACCTGCCACATGTTCACGTCATCATAAGATAGCCTACCTGGGTCAAAAGGTAACTCAGAGTGACTTGAAGTAGTAACTGTAATATAATTACTGTTTTGAAAATTGTAATCCCTTACACTACTTGTCACTGGAAAAAGGAGTATCATCACAGTAATATATTACTGCCCAGCACTGGTGACACCAGTGTCTCGGGGTTGAGGATGAGGAGAAGAGCAACAAAAGTAGTTCAGGATGATTGTTTGTAATTCATGACAGCAGCAAGAACGTCCCTTTTGTCTCCACAAAAACTATTAATTCTCTGTCTGCACTCTCAACCAAGTGTAACAACCTGCCTCCATACAAGGTCAAGGACTCCGTCACCAGAGCTGACAGACGTGGCAGGTTGAGCTCTTCACCCTGTTACTACAACCTGACTCCATGTGTTTCCACGATGATAGTGTCGCTGCTCATCAGCCATTTTGCTTTATAGAATTTTTCTTTTCCGTCTTTGTCACCCGCATCCCTGCGTTTGTTGACCATCTCTTCCATGCAAGGAAACAGAAGACACCTCATTTACACTTGGCATTGAAATACGATGAGTACAACTTTTCCAGATTGTTGTACGGATTGCGTTTATATCTACAAAAGATCCAAACACTATACAAGTCAGGCTGCCTCCAGATGTGGTCCGGCAGATCTGATCACATTCCGATCACGGAGCGTTTACACCTTGCATTAACATTTCCTTATCTGGATAACTTGTCCAGATATGGATCGCATTTTAATACCAGGTGTAAACGAGGTGAGAGTGTTATTAGAAAGCAGAAAGTTGGACGTGATGGTGTTTGGTCACACTGAGATTAGTGATGAACAGAGGAGGGTCCTTGTGAATAAATGTGTCAGAGCAGCTCTCTCTCTCTCACACACACACACACACACACACACACACACACACACACACACACTATCTGTGACTCTGAAGGCTCTTCACTGATGAGCAGGTAGTGATCTGTGACAGAGGAGAGCGGCACTGAAGTTACCTTTAGGGAGGGACGACTTTTAATGTACTGACTGTGCTACTTCACTAAAGTTTGTTTCTAACGTGCACTGGATCGCATGAATGCGTTTAACACTCGAGTTTAGCAAATACTTCACAGCAGTGCTGTGCATGAACACGCTGAAACATCCTCGTATTTTCGGTGAACCGAACAAATCAGTTTGCAATTAACGCGAGCGTCCTTCACTCCTACGAGAGGTAACAGCATCGTCAGCTGGAAGAAAAGTGTGATCGCAGCAGAGAGACAGCGTGTGCATGAATATGGACAGAAGTGTCGATGTGATATAAATCAGTGAAGTGTATGAAGCACACTGCAGGCTGTTAACAGTGGGAAAAAGACAGAAAGATCGACGTTATACGCTCATCTCCAAACGTTTGTATCTGCGGAAGCCCATTTACGCCAATATGACAGAAAAAAGAAGATCATGTAAATCATTATAATGAGAAACTCTTGTAATCTCAAAATAATGATTCATTATTTCAAAATACTGACTATAAATCTCAAAATAATGAGAAACTTTCTCAGAATGTCATTATCTTAAGATATTAAGTCATTGCTTTGCGATATTAAGTCATTTTTCAGATATTAGGTCATTATTTTGAGACACTAACTCTGTATTTGAAGATACAGTAGGGGAGACCAGGGGCAATTGTAACATTTTATTTTCCTTCATAACTCACAGACTACTTGAAATACACTAGTCATCTTTTCATATGAGAACATATACTGTATATGTGCACTAACTGCTGTAATAATACACTTGATATATTTTCACCAATAAGAACAAGCCTGTAATTCATGCAAGGATTAAAATTCATGCAAGAAGCCAGAGTGTTATCATTGCTGTTGTTGTTACAGTGGTTAGGGGCAGTTGAAACACTGAAACACAAAGTCATACTACAGTGTCTCAAATACTGTAAAAGCACACCTCAAAGTAATCACATTACTGCTGTAGTATCTAATAATGTTATGTTTTTAGGCAACTATTCTTATAATTGAGTTAAAAGTAATTTTACATTTACTGATGACATAAATACAAACATATGAATGTTGTGCAATATAGTATAACATCATTATGAAGACTCCAGTGTCCCTGGTAGGAGGAAAAATTTCAAATAAAAAATTAAATTAAATTATTTTTTTAATTTTTTAAAAGGAAAGGAAAGGAACATGAACCACTTCATTTTTTGGATTGTGAACTTGAACTTGATGATTTTAATCATTTAAAGTGTGAACTCGCACAACACCGCTAAAGTGTAATGAGTTCATATTTTTCATTTCGGTTTTCCCACCTGTAGCTCTGCAGACACTTTACTTCAGCTCCCGTCGTTCAGCCTTCAAAAGCGGCACAAAAACTCTTTATTTATTCAAATTATTTACCGCACACTAAGCACGTTTAAGGACATTTCTAAGTGCTTCTTAATATATTTGCCATTTACAGGTGGGGTTTGAAAATGTTCAACTTCAGGGTTCATTCATTCATCTTGCGCAAGTCTGACAAAAACTTTTAACTCAAGGTCCACTGACTAAATTCGCATAAACTCGCATCTCGTGGCCGTCATCAGGAGATGGAGTTTGCTTTTTATGGAGAGTGAAAAAAGTATTTATAAATAAATCAGAAGCAAATAGATAAAAAGTAATGAATAGGTATGATAAAGGAGTAATTTATATTTAATATGCATACAAAATATACAATTGTTTATTTACTGCTTATACATGCTAAACAGGTTTAAAATGAAGTGTTTCCAGTTGTGAGTAATGAGAACAGTTGTATGAGTTCATGTGGTTCACAATAAAAAAAAACACAACTGCATAAGAAATAGTTATTAACCATTAACAAGAGGAGAACTGAGGACAAATAACCGGAGGAAAAGCAGCATAATGACATATGTGCGATTGTGAGAAAGCAGTTGCAGGAACACAAACATGTTGTGTATTGGGTGTGATCCCAGCTTAGGGTTTTGCTCCCATGTGTTGTGGTTTATTTACGGCCCATTTGTCAACCAGAAAGCCACACAATTCTGTTCCTCCTCTGTAAAATCAGAGGGATTACTGGCTGAGTAAACTTTCCAAAAGTCAGCTCTGAAACAATTTATACTGATGCTGTTTACATCTTGTTAAACACAAAGCAGATTCTTTAGGGAAAGTTGGGGCAACCGCAACGAAAGATGCATCTGAATGAAGACCTGAACGTGTTTCTGACAAACTGTTGTGCGCAGATACAAAAAATTGGGAGGGGAAAATGTATTTTAGTTGAATAAAACATGGATTTATGTTGTGTTTATGTTAAGTATACATGATATAGTCAACATATATTTGGAAAACAAATTTAAATTGTTTTTAAAAAAAAAAGAATATAATGAAACTAACTGCTCAAGTCCATCAGGTGCGGCTGGGTCGCGTTAAGGCTGCGCCACGTCAGTTGGAAGTGATAGCAGCCATTCTACACAGTGCTTGTGATTCCACCAGCGGTGCCTTTGCGCGTCCTAGAAGCGGCTCTCCTCTCTGCTCTACTTCAAATACGTGCCAAGTCTATTTTTGATGGATGCCGCGTCAATTAGCACAGAGCAGATCGAACGGGCAGGAAGTCAGACACAGAAAAGGCAGGGAGAATCCAGTTGATTTTCAAAATAAAAGACCCTGTGCAGACTCACAATCATAAAGACAGACAGAGAAGAAACTATGTAACTACGTAGCCTGCTTATCCATGGTAGAAGCACAACAAGCAAGGAAAGAAGACCTAATCAACAAAATCGGAGCAAGTAAACATAATCAGGTGGGCAAAATGCTCCACTGCTGAAATGCTTCTGAAACACTGCTGGTGGGGCTTATAGTCGTGTGGAGGACGGATCAGAACTGTGGCGCAGACGTGCCATGCTTGATGGAATCAACCAGTAAGTCATGGGTTAACAGCCAGGTGAAGGTTTTAAATTTTACTTCTTTACAGCCAAACTATCTGCATGGCTTTAGGAATGGCATCGCTAGTTTGCTAAAAATAACTAAAATTACTGCTTCATTACTGCAGTTGTGTGTCTCTGCCAGCCAGTCAAGTTGCAGTTTACATCCATGTTTGTCCAGACTCATATAATGTCAGTAGTGAAGACTTTGAAGCAATTTAATATGGAGCTTATCACTATATTGACCTGTAACTTGAAAGGAATTTAATAAAATGTATTTTTGAGGTAACATGGAAGTAATGAATATTTTCCAGGAAGAAACATTGTCTTCACTATTTTTACAGAGGAGGACAGAGGACTGATTGAGAGCTGAACATTATGATGTCACAGTGAAGCTGACCTTTGACTTTTTGCATATAAAATATCATCATCTCATCATTTTATCCTGTAAGACTATAAGAAATGTGTGTGAAATTTTTTGTCATAATCAGCAAATGAAATCTTGAGTTTTGGCCCAAAACGTATTTTGTGAGGTCACCTTAACGTTTGACCACCAAACTCTGATCAGTTCATCCTTCAGTCCAAGTCGATATTTGTGACAAGTTGTAAGTAATCAGCTCAAAGTGATCTCTTTTTTCTGGACGGACGTGTGTCCGTACTTATGGACGGACAACCTGAAGACATAATGCCTCCGGACACTCTCACTGGTGCAGAGGCATAACAAAACAGTTCCGCTTTCACAATCACATACCTGACAGCGATGACAAGACAATTTCGTCCATAATTTAGGGGGAGAGAATGAACAGAAATTATATTTGAACCGTTGAACTGAATAAATAAAATTTTCAGAAAACTGAAAATTGTTTGGTTAGCAGCTGGTCAAACTTCCTGAGGTGAGTTAGGTTTTGCTGGAGAATTTGGACTCGCCTCAGTATTTATAAAATCCTGGCTACAGTTCTGTTCTCTGCTGACATCCTTATTATAAAAAATTGCACCTTTCGACATGCAATGTGAAGCAAGGAATCATGGTCCTCGCCTTTCTTTCTTCATGGTTTCCATGTTGAAGTGACTCGCTTTAAGCACCCTCTGTGCTTGTGTACTTGAGTGTCCTTGCGTGCTGCAATAACGTGATCCACCACCCCTGCGCTCCTTCCTCCTCTGTTTGCTCACAGGCACCAAATTAACAATTTGCGAATCAAAGGAGTCATTGAACACCCTCACTGTAATCCTATTCCACCTTTCATTTCACGTGTCTAATTTAGTTCGCCGCACTTCCCCTAAACCTATCACCAGTCATCATCAGCATTAATGAAAATAAAAAAATAAATAAACTTGGATCTGAAGAGGAGGAGGAGGAGGAGGAGGAGGAGGGGTGATGAAAACAATTATTTTAAGTCATTTTGTATTGGTTTGTCGCCGCCTTGAACGAACAAAGGCTGAGAGTGGGTTTTTTTCTTCTTCTTCTTTTTTTGTTTTTTTGAGAGGTAGTAATTTATGTGGACTTGCTCTCGTAATTGGAGAGCGGGGAATTGGTGTTAGGATGGGGGAGCAAATGCAAAACAAAACTAGAAAAGGACAGAAGATGGCTGTCTCTCTGCTTGTGTGTGCGTGCGTGCGTGTGTGTGTGAAAATAAGAGCGTGGTGTTTTGGTGGAGCTCCTCTCATCTCTGTGAAGGCTTTTATCGTCTCCTCTGGTCGCGGCGCTGATGAGGAGCTTTACAGGCGGCGAGAAGGAGAAGCTTGTTAGAGAAGGGAGGTGTTGATGAGATAATTACACAGCTGTCATAGTCCCTGTCTGGCCCGAGAGCTGTGCCATCAACGTGTCTGCTTATGTGTGTGTGTGTGTGTGTGTGTGTGTACATATATGTTAGCTGTCTGTGTGTGTACTTGTACATGTTTGCTCGAATGTAGATTTCCAAAAAACGGTACAATGCACATTTTTGATTGCTGTCGCATGTTGTCTTCTATCAGTGTGTATGTAAACTGTGTGTGTGTGTGTGTGTGTGTGTTATAGTGTGTGTTTCGACACTTGGTGTAGAATAATAGCTGCACTTTTTCCTTTGAAATGTATGGCTGTGTCTTCTGGGGTGGAAATGAGGTTTTGAGCATCTGCCATCTTCTCCTCCTATAGTTCCCCTTCCTTTTTCCGTGTGTGTGTGTGTGTGTAGTTTATTTTTTTTAAAGTCGACATTGTTGTTGTCGACTGTATGGCGCTGCAGGCAACCTCCAAGACAGCCCATAATTCTTCCATGTTGACTTCAGACACATACACTCCCTCTTTCAGCCTGCCATGACCACTGATAGGGACAGGTACAGTGTGTGTGTCTGTGCCTGTGTGTGTGTGTGTTTGTGTGCGCACCGGCCGGCCTGGCTGATTTGATACATGCCGCGACATGAATGCCGGGCCGCAGGCGTCCACACACCCCGCTAACCTACCGGCCAGATTGAGTCGCGGGGCGGAGGTGGGAGAGGGAAAAAGTAATGGGGGAGGAGGAGGGAAAGTTGACCACCGCCCTGGGAAATATGTGGCGAGTCTCCGAGCGAGCAAAAACAAGCTCTCAAGTCGGCGGACAGCTTTTTCATTTGGCGCTCTCCGAGATGTGGAGGAGGCACGGGGCAGGAGAGAAATGGGTGGAGGTGGAGGCGGCGTGGAGGGCCCGTATTTGTGGTTTGTGTTTCTGTTATGAACGGAACGCTGCGGAACAGGAACAAACTCAATTTCAGGCCCAGAGTCCTCGAAGGGGAAGCACATGGTGCCTCCACCCGCTGCCTCCACTCCACTAGAGCTAGCTCCCACCAGCATGTCATGAAGGTCAGTCAGTGCTCTGAAAAACAAGGCCTGTCTCAGGCAGAGCTGCGATCATCTATTAGTCGATCAAAAGAAAATTAGTTGCCAACTTTTCTGTTCACATTTCAATCAAAAATGTCACTGAAACACTTTCCTGTTTCAGCATCCTAAATGTAAGGATTTTCTACTTTTCTTTCTTTTTGAAGAGCCTTTCGGTATGGAACTGTTGGTTGGACAAAAGAAACAATTTGAAGACGTATCTTTGGGCTCTGCAAAATTGTGATTAGGGTTGGGTGCCGTTTGCATTTGAACTGATATGTTACCATTACCGGTACCTGGAACTCAGTACCAGTACCCAAAGGTACCTTTTTTTTCGGTACTTTACTCTCTCTGTAATAACAAAAATGAAACTTCTGTTGTACATCTAAATGTCTCAATTTCAAGGTTGTTATTAATTTTGAACATTTTGTTAATTATTTAGAGAATTTTACACACCAACACGAAATAAAATCCCTCTCTCTCCTCTTCCAAAACCTCCCTACAACCTGCAACCTGTCAGTCTGTCACCAGGGCATTTAATACTGCTGTTTGTGTCGCGAAGGAAGCACATGCCATCACGTTTAGTAAACTGTAAGGATATTTTTCTGCAGGATAATAACCATCAGTGATCCAATTCAAATTTGAAACAGTTAAATATATTTTCTAAGACGTGTAAGTGTATTTTAACGTTAATAATGACAAATATCCATCACGAACCATCACAAAAATAATCATAGCCTATAGGAAAAGGCTGAAAACAAGTACAAAAATAGTACCAAAAAAAGTTGGTAACATTGCTATTTGTCATACATAAGGATACTTTTCAGAATTGAGAGCTTTAACACAAAAATTCAGTGAGTTATAGGTGCTGAGACAAAAAAAAATGTTACAAGCATCCCTGGTTTCCCCTACTTTATTTCTAATTGAGTCTAATTAATTAATTATTCGTATTTCGGTGTCGGGAAATTGAGACCACAAGTTTTATTGATAGAGACAGTGATAGTTGCTAAGCAACCAAGATGCACCTCCAACTGGGAAAAAAGTAACAATATAACAGTGACAATTTCTGGTCAATATGACCGCCTATGGCTGAAAATAATCACATTTTCTTTGCTTTTGTGTGATTTATATATATTTTTAAAAAACACATTTTAGATGAAAATACAGTCAATTTGAGGGAAAGTCAGATATCAACAGTGTTGTATTTTTTACTTCATCAAAGTTATTGAACCTATAAATTTGAAAAAGTGTCAAAATGATTGACTTGGTTGTTCTTGTGTCATAAGTACTAAATTCGGTACTCACCCCTGTTTGTGATAAGCAGTGTCAATGTTTTATTTTATTTTTTTTGACAAATTGACTGAACAATTAGTCATGAAAGTTGCCGGCAGATTAATCGATAATGAAAATGTAATGAAAATGTAATTGTTAGCTGCAACCCCGGTTTCAATCCATCTGTTTCGTGACTTCATTTCTGAAGCACTTTTTATGTCCCGCTGTCCTGACAAAATCTGAAAATTAGGCAGTAATTAGCGACACAAACCAAAGCCTGTTCATGAAGGTGGAGGTGGGATGCAGAGAATTGGGCTCCACTTCTGTTTTCTTGCATGTTAAGATGAGAAGAAGGGGAGGAAAAGAAAAAAAAAGTGCTAATTACTGCCTGTCCTCTGTTTTATTCACACAGTTCCTGTCACATTAAAGCAAAGCAGCAGACATGCCACTAAACCCTATCGCTTGTATACAAGTCATAATTCAGACAGCTAGAGCAAATTAGATAAATGACTCCCACCACCTTCAAAGACAGAGGGATTTCTCATTTGAGTGGAAATTAAATGAATACCACTGGGAGCGGCTCGTGGATCTTCACACGGTCTGCTGTGGCGATAACACGCCGCCTCGCATGTTTTCGGATTCAGGGAGGGGATATATTTGTCCTTTTTTTTTCTTGTCCTTTAATAATAACAGTATAAGCAGAGCGAAATTCCCTCGGTGCGTCGAAGAATTATTAAATCCACTTGCGCCAGTACGCCGCTTTCATTATGTCACTTTGGTGGGCCGATGAAGAGCACTCAGAGGAGTGTAATTGGCGGCATCCATTTGTGACCTTGGCTAGAGTGCGAGGGGCCACCGCATCATCAATACGAGACGGCGGGATGTCGGCGCCCTGAGGGAGGGAGAGGCAGAGAGAAGGCTGGCGGATGGGGGAGGGATGGATGGAGGGATGAGAGGACGGTGGCACTGCCATCTGTCTATGTGTTCTGACCCAGTGCCCTCCTCAGCGGCCCAGTGCTCAAATTAGGAGGAGTGACACACCAGCTAATTGCAACACGTGAGCGTGTGTGTGTTTGTGTGGGGAGCAACAGTCTTTGCACAGAGAAATTAAAGAGATCATGAGGCTCCACTTGGCAAGATTTTTATGGAGGAATATTTCCGTCTTATTAGCCTAAATCATGAAGTGGAGCTGCGGTAGACAAGAGTGCTCTATCCCCATTACCGCGCTTTGCACTCATCCGATTTGCCTCCGTGAATTGTGGGTGTAGACACTGCTTGACCTGCAGGAAGTGACAAATTGACACTTCACAGCAAAACACTCTCTCCAAACCAGCAGCAACCGAACACCGCGTAGTGCCGGACTCGGATTAGATCTCGTCTCTTTGGCGTGCTAACAACCATCCTGTGTGCAGTTTGTCACATTACAAGGAGTTCTCGCAATAGACGTTCATTACTTCCAGAATGGCTGACTTCTGCTATTTGGAGCCACCAGACTGCCTGGTATAATTTTAAGAAAGGGTTCATCATTTGTGCCCACGCAGGTGTTTTCAATAAGTCTGGCTAATTAGATATTTTTTCATGCTGAGGATGTGCAGAGCTGTGCTGGAGATTCGTAAAGTCACCAAACGTATGTAAAGCTCCATATTAATTAGTAGTTTATGTATTAATGTTGAAGAAATACAGAATTATTCTCCAATTAGTCAGTCCCGCACTTTGGTTCAGGCTGAAATAACAATGGGATCTTTTGCCTTTAGGTTTGGTGCAGACACTCAGAGTGTGAGTGTGATAATAACTTAAGCATCATCATCAGGTCAAAGTTTAAATTTGTTTATTGTCAGATACCTGCAAAACTAATCACATTCCCATCAAACTCTGCTGTACTTTGTGTCCATGCATCAAATTTGATACCGCAGAGTTTATTCTTTATTCTTTATTCGAGTGCACCAAAATATATATGGTCAGTGGAGGAGAGAAACGGCAGCTTGCACAGCCTGCGTCATTGTGGCCAGCTCTTAGTGAGTAGAAGCCTCTGTCAGGAGGAGGAATAATCTGGTGGATTGTGTCTGAGCTCCTCCAGGAGTTGCTGGTGTGTTGGCGGTGATGCTGCAAACCTGACTGACTGGTATCATTAGTACTCAGCGTATGTACTCTACATCTCTGTTACTGAACAGACGCTGTTATTTCATTCTTTACCTCCTGATTTGGTTTGGTTTTGTGAGCAGAATTGTTGAATTGCACTGAACTTTTTTGGGGGTTATTGGAAGAACGAAATGGACTCTTTACTGAATGGCTTAAGTTCTGAGATTTCTTCTTTTAAACACACTGGTATTGGATCAATATTCAGTATTGGTCAATTCACAAAGCTCAGGTATCAGAATAGATATCCAAAATTAAGAAATAATAATAAAATAAAAAATGACTAATAATAAGTAATTACATTTTCCTCAGGAATGTAAAATTACAAAGAAAAACTCTACATGATTATAACTACAATACACTAAGTTACCACCCACCAAATAATTAACTTCCATGGCCTCTGCCATTTTGACAGCATCACAATTGAAGGCAGTAGGCATGGCTGTGTCGCGTTACGGCTGCGTCGCGTTACGGCTGCGCCACGTCAGCCAGAGCTGATCGCAGATCGCAGCCATTCTACACAATGTTTGTGATTCCACCAGCTACAGTATAGAAGCAGCTCTCCGATTCATATATGCATACATGTCTATTTTTGACAGATGCCACATCAGTTAGCACAGAGCAGATTGAACAGGCAGGAAGTCAGGCACACAAAAGTCAGGGAGAATCCAGTTAATTTTCAAAAATAAAAGACCCCGTGCAGACTCACGATCATAAAGACAGACAGAGAAGAAACTATTTAACCACGTAGCCTGCTTATCCACGGTAGAAGCACAAAGAGTAAGGAAAGAGGACCTAATCAACAAAATCTGAGCAAATAAACATAATCAGGCAGGCAAAACGCTCCACTGCTGAGACGCTGCTGGTGGGGCTCGCAGCCGGAGGATGGATCAGAACCGTGGCGCAGACGTGCCGTGCTCGGTGGAATCAGCTGGTTAGCTCATGTTCTGTCGTTCTTCTACTTCCTAGTAGAATTCAGCTCTGAAAGAATCATGCAGGTGTTTGTTGTGCCGTCCTAACAGGTGTTCAATAAAAGTTAAGCATGAAGTCCGATAGCAGTCAGGCACAAGTGTGCTCACATAATGCAGAGAGGAGACCTAAATAGCCAGGAGTGAAAACACCTGTGTAAGTGTCTCATCGATGTGGAGACACTCTAAGTACTCATCACTGTGATGTTTTCTGCAGATGCCAGAAGTCACTCAGTACACTCTCAGAAAGGATGTGTTAAAAAATAACACAAAAATTGTGTTGTCACATACTTAACACATTTTGTGTTGATTTCAACACAAAATGTGTAAAGGAGCCTAAAAGCTTAACACATTTAGTGTACTGGACAATTTAACACAGCTGTGTGTTATTTTACATGGCGGGATTTCAAATTTTTGATTTAAGCTTTATTTATAAATTTAATTGTGACAATCCTCTTTTTCCAACCAAGACATGTTTCAGACGAACACAGTACAACAGTTTGTTATAGACAGACCGACATACAT
>JAJHUR010140512.1:1570198-1596131 GCA_027495735.1 Lutjanus campechanus | reverse complement strand
GGCTTCTAAAACTAAAAGATTCATATTCATGTAAAGAAGAAAAGTCAGTTATCACAACTGAAGATTAGTAGTTGGTAAAACTTTTTCAAAAGTGAGAGTTTGACTTCGGTTCAGAACTCTGAACTAAATCTATTTCAGTAAGCTGCCTTGAAAGTTTGAGTTTTCTCAACTTTTCCATTTTTACGGTGACATGTAATTGAAAAGAGCTTTTTGATTTGATCTAATTGTTGGGAAACTATACTGTTAGTATACTGTATTTCTGTGAACATTTTAACGACATCACTGAACAATGTTTGGTAGATTTTATAAAACTTGCTGCCTTTCTGTAAACAGATCTCTGAAACAACAGGTTTCACTCTGAAGAATGGAAGATTACAGCATCGACAACTTCACACAGTATGATTACAGCGATGATTATATCAACTATGATGACAGCTTGTACCACTACCACAACATGCAGTTTGTGGCAACATGCATAATCATTTGTATCGCCTTTCCTTTGACCCTCGTAGTCATCTACGCTCTTTGTCGTCTGGTATGTACATTAAGTCTAAGATTTATTTATCTACTGTCTACATGGTGTGTCTGTTGTACAGTCTGTCTGTCTGTTAAGGATCTTGATCTGGCTTGATTTGATTAAGTGTTAATATTATTATTACAGTTTATTATTACTAATGTTAATAGTAACACAGTGCTAATTGACAGGCAGGCTGTAAAGCAGAAACACTACAATGTGCAAGTGGAGAACACCATCAAGAAAAGAATTATTGAAAATGGAAACGCATTTTAAAACTGATTTAATCCAAAACTCTGTACATAACTTCCTCTGGAGCAGGTTAAATGTGATGTAGTGAACTATCCATCTGTCCAGGCCTTTGTCATATATATATATATATATATATTTGATATTTGTTCAGGACATGTTTACAACTTCTTATTTATTTTGACTAATGTTTTCCTGCAGGTACGAAATGATAATGTTGCTCCGATCTACGTCATCAACCTTCTCATTTCCAACCTCATCTACCTCTGCTGCCTGATAGTTCTGATGACACAACCGATGATTTGGATGACACCTCTAACTGTATATTTTATTTACCAATTGAGTCTGGTGGCCAGTGTTTGGTTCATGGTGTGCGTCGCCCTGGAGAGGTATCTATATGTTTGTCTATCCATGTCTGACCATTACATTACTATATAATAATGAAGCTCCTCATAGATTATATCTTGTATTACAGGTATTTGGTCATCGCCTGCCCACTGTGGTACAGCTCCAGACGAAACATCAAGAACTCTGTGGGGGCCTGTTTTGTTGTCTGGGCCATGGCTCTTTTCTTTCTTCTCAATTTATATTTCCGGGTTAATATTAACTACCATAGAACCATCGGTGGCGTCTTCCTCCTCCTTCCCTTCCCACTGTTCATATTCTTCCTGGGTGGGACCCTCAGAGCCCTGTCTGCCAGTCATGTCCCCTCTGATGAAAAACACAGAATTGTGGGAATTTTGGTTCTGGTGCTGTTTATTTACATGCTGCTGATCCTGCCCTTCATCATTTGTCTCCTGACAGAAGAAGTCATATATAATAATACCTTCACAAGCCTGTCTTACATGTTTCTTAGGCTGAGTCTTCTTGCAGACTTGACTCTGTATGTTTTCATGAAGAAAGGGACCATAGACAAACTTTTGTCCTCTGTGTGTTGTTGCAGAATGGACAGCAGTGATATCAGCAGTTCACCAGTATGAATGATGGCAACATTTACACAATCAGCATCATGTAGGAGAGGAAGGAGATAAAAAAAAGAAGTAGAAATGTAGTTAAACAGGAAGGACAGAGAGAAGACATACTGCCATCTACTGACATGATTTCTAATAAAACAAAACTGAGGGAGCAGTGGCTGCTGGGAAATGTTTTGGGGACTTTGTTCGGGTTCAGTGTGATGGCTTCAACAAATGTACATAAAAAAGTAAAAATGAAATACAATGTTACATTTTTATCTGTAAGTTTGCTGTGAGCATATCATCATTTTCATTTAATCACAAAAGCAAACAGATTATTTTTTATTTTTAAAGATATTTCAAGGAACTTTCATATTTTGTAGATGTTGGAGACCCCTGTGGACAAAAGCATGTTTTCACCATCATAACAAAAAAATAAAATCCAAAATAAATGTATCTAAATAAAAATCTCTTAACTTCTACTCACTGCAACTCTGCTTTGGAAAATGTAATGTGATAAAAATGTGTTAAAAACTCCTTATAACAACTTTAAATTCATGCTTTACACAGGGAGAGCAAAGTCTTTCTTTCTTTCTTTTATGGTGTCTCATAAACATTTTAATTTAGTTTTTTACTTTTTCCTGTACTAAATATTGTTGGTCTGTTTTGATTTTTCATTACGTTTTTGTACAAATAAGAAGCTTCATAACTTTACTTAAAGCTACGCCAAGAAACTTTTCTATGTTGTTGACGTCAGAGGCCCCTGTAGTATTTCCACTGTCATAACCACAAAATATAATGTCAACAATAAATTTAACTGAATAAAAATCTCCTCTTGCTTCTTTTTTGACTGACTGGGGAAATGTGAACACAGATTCACTTGATCGGATTTGATTAATCGGCTCCGGTGGCAGATTTTATTGATAACTATAAAGGAAAATATCATCTTCTCGTAAATTGTCTTGTTTTCTTATATAGGTCATATAGAGGCATCAGTAATAAATTGAGACTGTGTCATAACCAGTTAAAAACTCCCTGTAGTAGCTTTAACATAAAGTTTATTTTGTTGGTGTTTCAGTGGTCGACATGCTGGATTTTAGGATTCAGAGCAGGTATTCTGCAAAAATAAAAATTTATCAACATTTATAAAAATGTTTCTTAACAAAAATGTGAATGTCTGAAAACACCAGTGAACCATCTTTCAGTTTAGTTTTTTCTGTCCATATAATGTTTAGTCATCACACTTCTACTGACATTATTTTAGTTAACAAAACATGACAGATTTATTTTTTGTCTAAATATAATTTCCAGCAGTCAAAACACAACAACTTTGTCAGCTGAAAGATTTTCATTAAAACATACATCAATAAAAATCACACGAGGATCATGAAATTATATTCAGCAGAGGTATATTATAGAAAACAACACATTAAAATCAACAATGAATAAAGGGATATACAGTATTTTGTATATTTATATGTGTGGCAGAGACTGTAGGGAATAGGGACTTCTCCATGTTTTTAACCTTGTTAAAATGTCCATGTGGTGTTTTCATGTGTTACAGGATGTATCAGGAGTGAAATAAACAGTAAACATCATGTCTGAACATTTCTTGCTTTGAAACTGCAGTGAGGAAGGGCAGTCTCAAAAAATGGATTCAGACAGGCTGAGTATATGATGTCATCAACCTAAGGAACCAATCCTGTTCATTGAGGGGGTGACACTGTACATATCATTAGCAGCTATGTCCAGCTCACAGGAGAAGCTGGATGTACTTAGTTACTGTGATCAGCTCACAAAACAGACGAGAGGCCGGGTGTTACTATATATATATGAGTCAATAAACTATAAGCTTGTATATGTAAAACTTAGTTTGTGTTCATGTAATGTTATTTATTTGATGAATGACATCAAGTATGTGACACCATGAACTAAGTGTCTTGACTGAATCAGCACTGAAAATACCTTCCAAACCACATGAAATAATTATCTGTTAATAAGTGGCAACAACTGCACATTTTTATATTCTCATATGAATATTAGGGCCCCACATCTGTATAGTAAATGATTAGAGGCACAGACCCTGGCTGGTCGCAGGCCCTAATTCATAACCTGAATATATGGTAGTTCCACCTCTGGTGGTGAGACTTTATCAGCTGAAGTTGCACCAGCAACTGGTGAACACTGTTACATTAATGTGGAAGCATGTTTTTGTGCCATTTGTTGTGTACGTGTGCAATCTGGTTGCTGAGTGACATGAATGAAGATCTGTGTGATATATGTTTGTGTGTGTGTGCGTGTGTGTGTGTGTGAGTGAGTGTGTGTGTGTGTGTGGTCGGGGGGTGGGTGTGGTGTTCAGTTAGTTACTGAAGGCCCTGACTGAAACCACACGCTACACTCCTGCATCTACTTCATGCTTCAGTTTATCACAAACATTCAAAATAGACACATTTGGACATGACTTTCACTGGACAGGAAGGGGATGCAAAACTGTAATATGTACAGTAACTAGATGAGACAGAGCAGAAGTCTAAATTTGCATGAAATGGAAACACTCAAGTAAAGTACAAGAGCCTTGAATTTGTACTTAAGTACAGAACTTGATTAAATATAGTTACATTCCACCACTGCTGATGTCAGTCTTCAACACTCCTGTTGATTTTCAGAACAAACTGTACTCATCCAAACAAGTTTGATGTGAACATTCACATGGGGGTTTCTGTGGTTATTAAACAAAATGCTGACGCTACTTTTTTCTCACTTCCGTAGAGGAGGAGGTGTAAGTTATCAGGTACCTTCTTACTGTTATAACTTCATTTACTGAGGACTCTTTGGACGAAGAGGACAAACCATCAGTCACTGGTGTAGGAACTCATTCAGCTTGCAGCTTTTAAAGGTAAATCTTGCGACATTTAATTTTTCCTTAAGTGTAGAGACGATAAGAACTGCAGTCTTAGAAATGAATATTCATCCGTATTTATACAAGGTAAAAAGCAGATAAGACAACTCAAGATTTCAAGGCAACTTACTGCAATAGATTTTTGCATTTTGAGCCTCAACTCAAACAAGTTTTAAAATAAACTAAATAAAATTTTGTCAACCTATAATCTTTAGTTGACAGAGAAACCAAGAGAAAAAGATTTCAACAATTGGTCACAATGAATCACGTTTGTTATTATTTGGACACCTGAAGATTTAATGGTTTTAAGTTGAAAATATTAGAATTTTGACCATCAAACAATTTCTAGTCGATAAAATAGCTCAGATTGTTTTGAAATATGATTTTTCGGGGTTTCTAACAAAGGAAACACATCGTACATCTATTCAAGAAAATAGGTGCGTTGGAGAGAGAAGACCAAAAAGTCACAGAAGGACTCCTACACACGGTCTAACTTGCAATATATCATTTATTTGCGACGTTTCGGTACTAGACCTTCATCAGGCAAAACCAGAGGTTTCTAAATCTAAAAGATTCATTTTTATCTAAAGAAGAAAAGTGGTAAAACATAGAGTTTGAGTTTGGCTCAAAAGTCCGAACTATTTCAGTAAGCTGCCTTGAAAGTTTGAGTTTTCTCAACTTTTCCATTTTTACAAAGAGACAGCAGTTTGATTTGATGTAATTGTTGGTATACTATACTGTAAGTATACTGTATTGTAACTTGTACTTAATGACACTTTAAATACATCACTGAACAATGTTTGGTAGATTTTATAAAACTTGCTCCCTTTCTGTAAACAGATCTCTGAAACAACAAGTTTCACTCTGAAGAATGGACGATTACAGCATCATTGACAACATCTCACTGGATTATAATTTCAGCTACTATGACTTTGATGAACATTATGAACATTATTACCCCGACAGCAACTCTATATTCATCCGGTTTGTGGCGACATGCATAATCATTTGTATCGCCCTTCCTTCGACCCCTGTGGCCATCTGTGCACTTTATTGTCTGGTATGTACATTAAGTCTAAGATTGATTTATTTACTGTCTGTGTCGTGTGTCTGTTGTACAGTCTGTCTGTCAGTTAAGGATTTTTATCTGGCTTGGCTTGACAAAGTGTGAATAATGTTATTATTATGGTGTTATTATTGATAATGTTAACAATAAAATGCTAAGTGACAGGCAGGCCGTAATGCATTTCAAAGCTGAATTAATCTGAAATGTAACCCCCTCTGGAGCAGGTTAGGTGTGCGTTTAAGGTCAACATATTATGTTAAACTATTAATTTCACTTTGTTGTACTCCCTCATGTGACTGTGAGAGAGTACATGTGTTTTGGTCCAGGATGTGTCGTATCTGTGTCTGAAAACTGCTGCAAAATCTGCAGTAAATGTAGTCCTCAGTCTTATTACTGCAGTGATTGACCAGTGTGTCACATTTAAAACTGCTTATTTACTTTGACTAATGTTTTCCTGCAGGTACGAAATGGTCATGTTGCTCCGATCTACGTTATCATGCTTCTCACTTCCAACCTCATCGGGCTCTGCTTCCTGATAATTGAGTTGACACGACCTGTGATTTGGATCTCTTCTATTGGAAATTTATTTTATGACTTCAGTCTGTTTGCCAGTGTTTGGTTCATGGTGTGCGTCGCCCTGGAGAGGTATCTATATGTTTGTCTATCCATGTCTGACCATTACATTACTAAATAATAATGAAGCTCCTCATAGATTATATCTTGTATTACAGGTATTTGGTCATCGCCTGCCCACTGTGGTACAGCTCCAGACGAAACATCAAGAACTCTTTGGTGGTCTGTGTTGCTGTCTGGGCCCTGGCTCTTCTCTTTGTTCTCATTTTATATTTCCGGGTTAATATTCACTACCATGAAATAGTCTTTGGCGTCTTCCTCCTCCTTCCCTTCCCACTGTTCTTATTCTTCCTGGGTGGGACCCTCAGAGCTCTGTCTGCCAGTTGTGTCCCCTCTGATGAAAAACAACGAATTGTGGGAATTTTGGTTCTGGTGCTGTTTATTTACATGCTGCTGTTCCTGCCCTTCATCATTTATCTCCTGTCAGAAGAAGCCATGTATAATGATATCTTCTGGAACCTGTCTATCATGTTTCTTAGACTGACTCCTCTTGCAGACTTGACTCTGTATGTTTTCATGAAGAAAGGGACCACAGACAAACTTTTGTCCTCTGTGTGTTGTTGCAGAATGGACAGCAGTGATATCAGCAGTTCACCAGTATGAATGATGGCAACATTTACACAATCAGCATCATGTAGGAGAGGAAGGAGATAAAAAATAAGTAGAAATGTAGTGAAACAGGAAGGACAGAGAGAAGACATACTGTCATCTACTGACATGATTTCTAATAAAACAGAACTGAGGGAGCAGTGGCTGCTGGGAAATGTTTTGGTGACCTTGTTGTGGTTCAGTGTGATGGCTTCAGCAAATGTTAATAAAAAAGTAAAAATAAAATACAATGTTACATTTTTATCTGTAAGTTAGCTGTGAGCATATCATCATTTTCATTTAATCACAAATGCAAACCAGATTATTTTTTATTTTTAAAGATGCTACAAGGAACTTTCATAGATTTTGTAGATGTTGGAGACCCCTGTGGACAAAAGCATGTTTTCACCATCATAACAAAAAATAAAATCCAAAATAAATTTATCTAAATAAAAATCTCTTAACTTGAAAATGTAATGTGATAAAAATGTGTTAAAAACTTATAACAGCTTTAAACTCATGCTTTACACAGGGAGAGCAAAGTCTTTAGGACTTCTTTTCTTTTATGGTGTCTCATAAACATTTTAATCTAGTTTTTTTTTACTTTTTCCTGCACTAAATATTATTAATCTGTCCAAAAACTGGTTGTTTTGATTTTTCATTATTCTTTGTACAAATAAGAAGCTTCATAACTTTACTTAAAGCTACGCCAAGAAACTTTTCTATGTTGTTGACTCCAGAGGCCCCTGTAGTATTTCCACTGTCATAACCACAAAATATAATGTCAACAATAAATTTAACTGAATAAAAATCTCCTCTTGCTTCTTTTTTGACTGACTATCCAACTTACAACATACTTTTCACTGTAACATTTGCCTGGAGGAATGTGAACACAGAACATAGAAGCATGTTTTTGTGCCACTTGTGTACATGTGCAATCTGGTTGCTGAGTGACATGAATGAAGATCTGATGGTGATGCTGCAGTGGCTGCTATAATGCACTGTGGTGTGTGTCTGTGCTGTGGCTTTTAAGACCAACTGTCTTGATGGTGTTTATACAGGAGTGGTTGGTTTGGCTGAATCAGCACACATATGACAACTCTGTGTGTGCGCGTGTGCGTGTGTGCGTGTGTGGTTGGGGTGTGGTGTGAAGCCACATGCTACGCTCCTGCATCTACTTCATGCTTCAGTTTATCACAAACATTCAGACTTTCACTGGACAGGATGTGGATGCAAAACTGTAATCTGCAGAGTAACTAGTAACTAAAGCTGTCAGACAAATGTAGTGGAAATAAAGGTACAATATTTGCCTCTGAGATGTCTGCTCTGAGATGGAGCAGAAGTATAAATTTGCATGAAATGGAAACAGTCAAGTAAAGTACAAGTGCCTTGAATTTGTACTTCAGTACAGAACTTGAGTAAATATAGTTACATTCCACCAGTGCTGATGTCAGTCTTCAACACTCCTGTTGATTTTCAGAACAAACTGTACTCATCCAAACAAGTTTGATGTGAACATTCACATGAGGGTTTCTGTGGTTATTAAACAAAATGCTGACCCTACTTTTTTCTCACTTCCGTAGAGGAGGAGGTGTAAGTTATCAGGTACCTTCTTACTGTTATAACTTCATTTACTGAGGACTCTTTGGATGAAGAGGACAAACCATCAGTCACTGGTGTAGGAACTCATTCAGCTTGCAGCTTTTAAAGGTAAATCTTGTGACATTTATTTTTTCTTATGTGTAGAGATGATAAGAACTGCAGTCATAGAAATTAATATTCATGCATATTTATACAAGGTAAAAAGCAGTTGAGACAACTTAAGATTTCAAAGGAACTTACTGCAACAGATCTTTGTTTTGAGCCTCAACTCAAACAAGTTTTAAAATTATTGACAGAGAAACTAAAAGAAAAAGATTCCGAAAATTGGTCACAGTGAGTCATGTTTGTTATTTTTGGGGTGCCTGAAAATTAAATGGTTTTAAATGGAAAATATTAGAATAGTAACCATTGATCAATTTTTTCAAAATATGATCTTTTGTGAGGTTTCTACAAATAAAAGATTCAGGTTTATCCAAAGAAGAGAATAAAGTTATCACAGCTTTGTCAACTTTTCCATTTTTACAGTGACATATAATTGAAAAGACTTGATATAATTGTTGGTATACTATACTGCAGGTATATAGAACTTGTGTGAACTCGTAGTTAATTACACCTTAATGTCATCACTGAACAATGTTTGATAGATTTTATAAAACTTGCTCCCTTTCTGTAAACAGATCTCTCAAACAACAGGTTTCACTCTGAAGAATGGAGGATCTCAGCATTGACATCTTCACATACTTCACACTGTATAATTACAGCTACGATTATATCGAGTATGATGACAGCATGTACCACAACCACGACATCCTTCGCTTCATCCAGTTTGTGGCAACATGCATAATCATTTGTATCGCCCTTCCTTTGACCCTCGTAGTCATCTACGCTCTTTGTCGTCTGGTATGTACATTAAGTCAAAGATTTATTTATTTACTGTCTGCATCATGTG
This sequence comes from Lutjanus campechanus, assembly GCA_027495735.1. NCBI lineage: Eukaryota > Metazoa > Chordata > Actinopteri > Lutjaniformes > Lutjanidae > Lutjanus > Lutjanus campechanus. The sequence goes on along the minus strand of JAJHUR010140512.1, from coordinate 1,586,678 downwards.
TCAGTTGTACAGTCTGTCTGTCTGTCAAGGATCTTGATCTGGCTTGATTTGACGAAGTGTTGATGTTTTTATTACAGTTCATTATTATTAATGTTAATAATGATAAAATGCTAAGTGACAGGCAGGCCGTAAAGCAGAAACACTACAATGTGCAAGTGGAGAACACCATCAAGAAAAGAATTAGTGAAAAGGGCAACGCATTTTAAAGCTCATTTAATCCCAAAGTCCGAACATAAGACTTAAGGTCAGGTGTGCTGTGGCAGAGCCGGCCCTACCCAATGTGGCGCCCTAGGCAAGATTTACATGGTGCCCCCCTCCATCGGAGATATATATATATGCTTACAAAAGAAATCGAATAGCATTGTTTTTACCATTGTCTTTAATTTTTAAGATAACATGTTACCCAACTTACATGCTTAAAAATTACAAATAAATACAAAAAAATCTGAAACGCAATATAAATACCCTGACCACATTTTTTCTGATATGAATATTAGATTAGATACAACTTTATTGTCATTACAGTGAAATGTTGATTAGCAGATGCAAAGAAGCAGTAAACTGCAGTTTAATATGGCATGTGGGAATGCTAAGTTATTATTATTAATAATAATAATGTGTACTTTAACACTGATGTAAAGTTTAAAACAATTAAGATGCTTTAGACAATTTGAACTGTAACAACAAATAACTAGGGTTAAAAATCTGATATATAAAGGATAGCATTTTGATTGACTATTAAAAGCAGGAAAAACGTTAGTTAGCCAGATGTAAATGCAACAAATAATAAAAGCGTAGATTAGGCCAATGTAGACACATACTGAGTAGGTTTAATCTCTGCAAATGATCCATAACAGTTCAGACGCTCCGTGCTGCCCAGATACAGAAATATAAAACTGATTATTTACTGATTATCATACCATGTTGAAGCTAATCGCTCAGAAGCAAGTTATCAACTTAACAGTACACTGTGCTAAATGAAGTCAACACAAACAGACTCAACTTCTCTTCTGTCATCACACATCTGCACCAAACCCTGCTAGTTCCTCTATTGTCTGACCTCAGTCTGATGTTACCATGTTATGTGTAGACAGCAGTTTTCAGCTTTTATCTTATCTTTCACATACCTCAGTGTTCTGCATTTCTTTTTAGTTTTCACATTTAACTCAGCAGCAACCTGACCACAGAGTGAACAGAGAGGAAACTAACCAAGAAAAGCACTCTAATAATTAATATTTCTCCTCTTATCCTTATTAGTACAACTGATGCTTCATTTCATTACTGTCTTTACTTTACCTCTTTCTTTCTCCCATTTTTCCTCCTCTTCTTTATTCTGATTTAAGTCTGAACATAAGACTTTAGGTTAGGTGTGGTGAGGTGATCAATGGTTCTTTGTACTTTCTTGTGTGACTGTTTTACAGTGTTTGGGTCAGGATATGTCGTATCTGTGCCTGAAAAACTGCTGCAGAAGCTACAGGAAATGTAGTCCTCAGTCTTATTACTTCAGTGATTGGCCAGTGTTTCATCCTTTTAAGTCCTTATTTACTTTTACCCATGTTCTCCTGCAGGTACGAAACGATCATGTTGCTCCGATCTACATCATCAACCTTCTCATTTCCAACCTCATCCAGCTCTGCTGCCTGATAGTTCTGATGACACAACCTGAGATTTGGATAACATCTCGAGCTATACATGTTTTTTACCTCTTGAGCCTGTTGGCCAGTGTTTGGTTCATGGTGTGCGTCGCCCTGGAGAGGTATCTATATGTTTGTCTATCCATGTCTGACCATTACATTACTATATAATAATGAAGCTCCTCATAGATTATATCTTGTATTACAGGTATTTGGTCATCGCCTGCCCACTGTGGTACAGCTCCAGACGAAACATCAAGAACTCTGTGGTGGTCTGTGTTGCTGTCTGGGCCCTGGCTCTTTCCTTTGTCCGCATTGTATATGTCCATGTTGATATTAACTACCATGGAACCATTGCCTGTGTCTTCCTCCTCCTTCCCTTCCCACTGTTCATATTCTTCCTGGGTGGGACCCTCAGAGCTCTGTCTGCCAGCCGTGTCCCCTCTGATGAAAAACGAGGACTTGTGGGAATTTTGGTTCTGGTGCTGTTTATTTACATGCTGCTGTTCCTGCCCTTCACCATTTTTGTCCTGGTAAAAGAAACCAGATATAATGATACCTTCAGGATCCTGTCTGAAACATTTCTGAGGCTGACTCCTCTTGCAGACTTGACTCTGTATGTTTTCATGAAGAAAGGGACCATAGACAAACTTTTGTCCTCTGTGTGTTGTTGCAGAATGGACAGCAGTGATATCAGCAGTTCACCAGTATGAATGATGGCAACATTTACACAATCAGCATCATGTAGGAGAGGAAGGAGATAAAAAAAGAAGAAGTAGAGATGTAGTTAAACAGGAAGGACAGAGAGAAGACATACTGTCATCTACTGACATGATTTCTAATAAAACAGCAGTGAGGGAGCAGTGGCTGCTGGGAAATGTTTTGGTGACCTTGTTCTGGTCAGTGTGATGGCTTCAACAAATGTAAATAAAATAATGAAAATAAAATACGATGTTATATTTTCAGCTCTAAGTTAGCTGTAAGCATATCATCATTATCATTTAATCACAAAAGCAAACCAGATTATTTTTTATTCTTAAAAATAATATAAGGAACTTTCATATTTTGTACATTTTGGAGACCCCTGTGGACAAAAGTGGGAGTGTTTTCACTGTCGTAACCAAAAAATAACATCCAAAATAAAATGATTTGCTACTCAGTGCAACTTACCAGATGGTCTTGTTTCCTTATATAGGTCATGTAGAGGCATCAGTAATAAATTGAGACTGTGTCAAAAAAAACTCCCTGTAGTAGCTTTAACATAAGTTTTATTTTGTTGGTGTTTCGGTGGTCCACATGAGTGTATATGGAATTATTGTCTGGAAATTTAATTAAAAATCTGTCTCTCAATAAAAATGTGAATGTCTGTCTTTGACTAACTCTCTCAATTAAAACCTGACAAACAAAGGTTCAATCAAATCTCTGCTGGTTGAGAAAATCCTTTTGTCCACATGAACATAAACACCAGTGAACCATCTTTCAGTTTAATTTTTTCTTTCCAAATGTTTGGTCATCACACTTCTACTGAAATAATTTAGTTAACAAAACATCACAGATTTATTTTTTGTCTAAATATAATCTCCAGCAGTCAAAACACAACAACTTTGTCAGCTGAAAGATTTTCCTTTAAACATACATCAATAATAGTAGTCCTTCAGCCGAACGTCCAGGCTTTTTCTTTGTGTATAGGATCCACTTCTGAACCGTGTCTCGGCCGCTTCTTTGGGTTCTCCGCCATGTCGCTTTCTCTTTCTACCTGCGATCCTGCTTCTTACTATGAGACTCTCCGCTCTCCTTCCCCCTCCCTTCTTGTTGTGAGGTAAAACGCGTAATTTCCTTTGCACCAGTGCAAAAATGTCGCCGGTTGACAAGCAAATTGGAAAATACAGCGGGATGTTAGATGAGCCGATTGGCTTAATCAGCATTGTGTCATCTCTTCTGGTAGTGCCTTGGGTGAAACGGACATTTACGGACATGTAGAAGTTACGCACTACAGCTTTAAGTTGAAAATATTAGAATATTAATCATTAGTCACTTTCACTTTGATGTGTCATAATTCTTTGAAATACGATTTTTGGGTTTATCAAACTAAAAGATTCAAATTTATCTAAAGAAGAGAAGTAAATTATCACAACTGAAGATTAGTAGTTGTTGACACTTTGGCTCAGAACTCTGAACTCTAAACTAAATCTATTTCAGCAAGTTGCCTTGAAAGTTTGAGTTTTCTCAACTTTTCCATTTTTACAGTGACTTATGATTAAAAAGAGCAGTTTTGATTCAGTATAATTGTTTGTACACTATACTGTACAGTAAATATACTGTATTTGTATGAACTTGTACTTTGAAATTTAATGACATCAGTGGATTTTAAACATTTGCTCCCTTTCTGTAAACAGATCTCTCAAACAACAGGTTTCACTCTGGAGAATGGAGGATTACAGCATCGACAACATCTCACTGAATTATTTCATCAGCTATAACCATGACGACTATTATCACTGCACCTATTACGACAACAACTATACATTCACCAAGTTTATGACGACATGCATGATCATTCGTATCAGCCTTCCTTTGACCTCTGTGGCCATCTGTGCTCTTTATTCTCTGGTACAGTATGTACATTAAGATTTATTTATTTACTGTCTGTGTGGTGTGTCTGTTGCAGTCTGTCTGTTTGTCTGTTAAGGATCTTGATCTGGCTTGGCTTGTCAAAGTGTTATTATTGATAATGTAGTCGTTAGTCTTATCACTGTAGCGATTGGCCAGTGTTTCATATCTGATATTTCTGACAGCAGCACAAACGAAAGTTTGATGAAAAATACACAGATGTCTCTGACTGCAGCTCAGAACAAAATGTGATATTTGTTCAGGACATGTTTGCACCTGCTTGTTTATGTTTTCCTGCAGGTGGGAAAGTGTCATGTTGCTCCGATCTACATCATCAACCTTCTCATTTCCAACCTTACCGAGCTCTGCTGCCGGTAAGGTTGGATATGAATGGTGTTACGTGCAGCAGCCTGCTCTCTCTCGCTCTCTCTCTCTGTCAGGTTTGTCTCCTCCCTCCCTCTGCCTGCTGCACACCTGAGTGCAATCGCCACTCAGGTAGAGAGAGGAGGAGATAAGAGGGACAGGGAGTGTAGAGACAAGAGGCACAGCATATGGAACAGACATTTGTTTATTTTAGATTTAGTTTCTGTTTTAGGTAGTTTAGGGGGAGACACTGGGAGCGACGGCCCACTGCGTGGTTGACCCAGCGTCTTCCCTCCTTTTGTTCTTTCTGGCCGGGGTCTCCAGTCCCTTTTGTTTCCCCTTTAGTTGTTTGTGTTTTTGTTTAATACTTTGGGTCACACAATAAAGCTTGTGGGTAAACTGTTACATTTTGGTGTGACACCCTCTTTTATATGTTGCAGCCTCCTGCCCCTATGGAGGCCGTAACAATGGGATGTTTACTGAAGGTCCTGAGTGAAGCCACACGCTTCGCTCCTGCATCTACTTCATGCTTTAACACAAACATTCAAAATAGACACATTTGGACATGACTTTCACTGGACAGGATGTAGATGCAAAACTGAAATCTACACAGTAACTAGTAACTAAAGCTGTCAGACAAATGTGGAAATAAAAGTACAATATTTGCCTCGTCTACTTTGAGACGGAGCAGAAGTATAAATTTGCATGAAATGGAAACACTCAAGTAAAGTGCCTTGAATTTGTACTTAAGTACAGAACTTGAGTAAATATAGTTACATTCCACCACTGCTGATGTCGGTCTTCAACACTCCTGTTGATTTTCAGAGGAAACCGTAGAACAATTAATCTAAACAACAATCTGATTCTGGTTTCACACGGTTGCAATGCTTGTTCAGGTCTGAACACGTTCTTCTCACTTCCGTAGAGGAGGATGTTCAGATTGGCACCTACTGACTGTTTTAGTTTCATTTACTGAGGACTCTTTGGATGAAGAGGACAAACCATCAGTCACTGGTGTAGGAAGTCATTCAGCTTGCAGCTTTTAAAGGTAAATCTTGGGACATTTATTTTTTCTTAAGTGTAGAGATGATAAGAACTGCAGTCATAGAAATGAATATTCATCCATATTTATACAAGGTAAAAAAAAACAGTTGCGACAACTCAAGATTTCAAGGCAACTTACTGCAATAGATCTTTGAGTTTTGAGCCTCAACTCAAACAAGTTTTAAAATGAACTATATCAAGTTTTGCCAACTTATAATCTTTAGTTGACATACTTTTCTCTTTTAGATAATCTTGAATCTCAAAAAAAGGACGTTAAAAATTGGTCACAGTGAATCATATGAACTGTGACCACAAGTTTAAGTTTGTAAATATTAGAATATTTACCACTGTTCACTTTCACTTTAATGAATCAAAATAATTTGAAATACGATTTTCTGGGGGGGGTTCTGAAAACTAAAAGATTCATATTCATGTAAAGAAGAAAAGTCAATTATCACAACTGAAGATTAGTAGTTTGTAAAACTTTTTCAAAAGTGAGTTTGACTTTATTGGCTCAGAACTCTGAACTAAATCTATTGCAGTAAGCTGCCTTGAAAGTTTGAGTTTTCTCAACTTCTACATTTTTACAGTGACATATAATTTAAAAGAGCTGTTTACACTATTATAGTTATACTATATTTGTGTGAACTTGTACTTAATGACACTTTAATGACATCAGTGAACAATGTTTGGTAGATTTCATAAAACTTGCTGCCTTTCTGTAAACAGATCTCTGAAACAACAGGTTTCACTCTGAAGAATGGAAGATTACAGCATCGACAACTTCACACTGTATGATTACAGCTACGATTATATCGACTATGATGACATCACCTATGATAATATCAGCTATGATGACAGCATGTACCACTACCACGGCATATCTCAATTCATCCAGTTTGTGGCAACATGCATAATCATTTGTGTCGCCCTTCCTTTGACCCTCGTAACCATCTACGCTCTTTGTCGTCTGGTATGTACAGTACATTAAGTCTACTGTCTGTGTGGTGTGTCTGTTGTACAGTCTATCTGTCTGTCTGACTGTCTGTCTGTCAAGGATCTTGATCTGGCTTGATCTGACGAAGTGTTAATGTCATTATCACAGTTTATCATTACTAATGTTAATAATAAAGCAGTAAAGCAGAAACACTACAATGTGCAAGTGGAGAACACCATCAAGAAAATAATTAGTATTGTGCCTCCTTCAAGGCCTGGGAGCTAGAGGGTTCTGCAGGATCTTGGCTGTTCCCAGGAGTGCGCTCTTCTGGACAGAGATCTCAGATGTTATCTGGTATCTGCTGGAGCCATCCTCCCAGCTTGGGGGTTACTACTCCAAGTGCCCTGATCACTACTAGGACCACTTTTGCCTTTATGCCCCACATCTTCTCCAACTCCTCCTTGAGACCCTGGTATTTCTCTACAATGCTTGGTTATGACACTTGGTTATGATGCTCCATGTATGCCTTCCCTGCCAGCATCTTACACCCCGCTGTTATGTGCTGGATTGTCTCAGGGGCATCTTTGCACAGCCTGCACCTGGGGTCTTGTCTGCTGTGGTAGATCCAGGCCTCTGCTGACCTTGTGTTCAAGGCTTGCTCTTGTGCGGCCGTGATCAGTGCCTCTGTGCTGTCATTCAGTCCAGCCTTTTCCAGCCACTTCCTCAAGCTGTTGATGGTACATGCCATGCAGGGGCTTGTCTATCCATGCCATCCCTTCTGGCTCCTCCTTACTGGGCTTCTGCTGTTTGAGGCATTCACTCAGCAGTTCATCATTAGGGGCCATCTTCCTGATGTACTCCCAGAGGCTCGCTGTTTCCTCCTGGATAGTGGCTCTGATGCTCACTAGTCCGCGGCCTCCTGTCTTCCGCTTAGTGTATAGCTTCAGGATGCTGGACTTAGGGTGAAACCCTTCGTGGCATCGTAAGGAGCTTCCTTGTCTTGATATCAGTGGCTTCGATTTCTTCCAGTGGCCAGGATATTATACCTGCAGGGTATCTGATCACTGGCAGGGCATAGGTGTTTATTGCCTGGACCTTGTTCTTGCCATTCAGCTGACTCTTCAGGACCTGCCTCACCCTCTGAAGGTATTTGGCTGTGGCTGATCTCCGTGCTGCCTCCTCATGATTGCTATTTGTCTGTGGGATCCCCAGGTATTTGTAGCTGTCCTGAACATCTGCTATGTTGCCTTCAGGTAGTTCAACCCCTTCAGTGGCGATTATCTTCCCTCTTCTACACACCATTCGTCCACACTTGTCCAGTCACTGACATCCCAATGTCATTGCTGTATATCTTGGTGAGGTGAATGAGGGAGTCAATGTCACACTCACTCTTGGCATACAGCTTGATGTCATCCATGTAGAGGAGGTGGCTGATTGTTGTCCCACTTCGGAATTGTATCCAAAGCCACTCTTGGTGATGATCTGACTGAGGGGGTTCAGGCCTATGCAGAACAGCAGGGGGGGCAGATGGCTTCCAGAGTTGTCTTCCACAACCCCATTGGGTTCTTGATTAAGGCTCTAAGTGTCCTGTTGATCTTATACAGGTCTAGGCACTCTTTCATCTTAGACACTCTTTCTTGGATGTCTGCGGTGGTAATTTCAACTGGTTCCTGTTCTGGGTACTGTGGTCTGCTTTCAATTTGAGCTACCACTGGGCATTGGTGTTATGCGATACCTCCTTCTCCCAGATACTCTTCCAGTAGAGCTCAGTTTCAGCCTTTGGTGGGTCTATCTCGGTGTTCTTACTACCCTGCCATTGAGAGTAGACCTTAGCTGGGTTGTTGGAGAACAGTCTATTTGTTCTCCTGGTCTTGGCTTCTCTGCTGTTCTCCTAAGGCGGGTAGCCAGTGTGTCATATTTTATATTTCTGACAGCTGCACAAAGGAGACTTTGATGAAAAACAGACAGATGTCTCTGACTGCAGTTCAGATATTTGTTCAGGACATGTTTACTACTTCTTGTTTACTTTGACTAATGTTTTCCTGCAGGTACGAACTGATCATGTTGCTCCGATCTGCGTCATCAACCTTCTCATTTCCAACCTCATCCACCTCTGCAGCCTGATAGTTCAGTTGGCACGACTTGAGATTTGGATATCTCCATCTGGTTTTTTTTTTTACCACTTGAGTCTGGTGGCCAGTGTTTGGTTCATGGTGTGCGTCGCCCTGGAGAGGTATCTATATGTTTGTCTATTCATGTCTGACCATTACATTACTATATAATAATGAAGCTCCTCATAGATTATATCTTGTATTACAGGTATTTGGTCATCGCCTGCCCACTGTGGTACAGCTCCAGACGAAACATCAAGAACTCTGTGGTGGTCTGTGTTGTTGTCTGGGCCCTGGCTCTTCTCTTTGTTGTCATTTTGCATTTCCGGATTAATATTCACTACCAAGTAACCATCGGCATCATCCTCCACATTCCCTTCCCACTGTTGATATTCTTCCTGGGCAGGACCCTCAAACCCCTGTCTCCCAGCCATGTCCCCTATGATGAAAAATGCAGAATCGTGGGAGTTTTGGTTCTGGTGCTGTTTATTTACATGCTGCTGTTCCTGCCCTTCATTGTTTGTCTCCTGACAGCAGGAGCCAGATATAACTATACCTTCTGGAGCCTGTCTGTCATGTTTCTTCGGCTGAGTCTTCTAGCAGACTTGACTCTGTATTTTTTCATAAAGAAAGGGACCACAGACACAATCAGCATCATGTAGGAGAGGAAGGAGATAAAAAAAAAAGAAGTAGAGATGTAGTTAAACAGGAAGGACAGAGAGAAGACATACTGTCATCTACTGACATGATTTCTAATAAGACAGCAATGAGGGAGCAGTGGTTGCTGGGAAATGTTTTGGTGACCTTGTTCTGGTTCAGTGTGATGGCTTCAACAAATGTAAATAAAATAATGAAAATGAAATACTATATTATATTTTCAGCTGTAAGTTAGCTGTGAGCCTTTCATTATTACCATTAAATCACAAAAGCAAACCAGATTATTTTTTTATTTTTTAAGATGCTACAAGGAACTTTAATATTTTGTAGATGTTGGAGACCCCCCGTGGACAAAAGCAGTAGTGTTTTCACTGTCATAACCAAAAAATAACATCCAAAATAAAACCGTCTAAATAAAAATCTCCTAACTTCTACTTACCACAACTTTGCCTTGGAAAATGCAATGTGATAAAATGTGATAAAAACTCCTCGTAGTAGCTTTACATTTTAATTCTGCTTCTTACTTTTTCCTGCACTCACTATTGTATATGTATCTGTGATTGTTTTTCTTTTTCATTATTTTTGTACAAATAAGAAGCTTCCTAACTTAACTTAATGCTACTCCAAATAACTTTTCTATTTTGATGAATTCAGAGGCCCTTATTGACAAAAGTGGGAGCATCTCCACGGTCATAACCACAAAATATAATGTCAAAAATAAACTTAGTTGAATAAAAATCTCCTCTTGCTTCTTTTTTGGACTGACTGAACAACATACAAAATACTTCTGACTGTAACCTTTGCCTGGGGAAATGTGAACACACACTCAGTATATCTGATTTAAGGAGAATCAGTCCTGGTGGCAGACTTAAAAAATAACTATATGGGAAGATATAATTTTCTGGTAGATGGTCATGTTAGTAATAAATTGAGACTGTTTCATAACCAGTTAAAACTGTAATCTGTACAGTAACTAGTAACTAAAGCTGTCAGACAAATGTAGTGGAAATAAAATATTTGCCTCTGAGATGGAGCAGAGGTATAAATTTGCAAGAAATGTGTGTGTGTGTGTGTGTGTGTGTGTGTGTGTGTGTGTGTGTGTGTGTGTGTGTGTGGTTGGGGGGTAGGTGTGGGATGTTCAGTTAGTTACTGAAGGCCCTGAGTGAAACCGCACACACCGCTACTGCATCTACTTCATGCATCAGTTTATCACAAACATTCAGACTTTCACTGGACAGGAAGGGGATGCAAAACTGTAATCTGCACAGTAACTAGTAACTAAAGCTGTCAGACAAATGTAGTGGAAATAAAGGTACAATATTTGCCTCTGAGATGGAGCAGAAGTATAAATTTGCATGAAATGGGACCGTCAAGTAAAGTACAAGAGCCTTGAATTTGTACTTAAGTACAGAACTTGAGTAAATATAGTTACATTCCACCACTGCTGATGTCAGTCTTCAACACACCTGTTGATTTCCAGAGCAAAATCTGTAGAATAATTAATCTAAACTACAAGTTTGATGGAAACATTCACATGGGGGTTTCTGTGGTTACTGAACAACAATCTGATTCTGCTTTCACACGGTTGCAATGCATGTTCAGGTCTGAACACGTTTTTCTCACTTCTGTAGAGGAGGATGTTCAGATTGGCACCTGCTGACTGTTATAACTTCATTTAGACTCTTTGGATGAAGAGGACAAACCATCAGTCACTGGTGTAGGAACTCATTCAGCTTGCAGCTTTTAAAGGTAAATCTTGTGACATTTCTTTTTTCTTATGTGTAGAGATGATAAGAACTGTAGTCTTAGAAATTAATATTCATCCATATTTACCAAGGTAAAAAACAGTTGAGACAACTCAAGATTTCAAGGCAACTTACTGCAACAGATCTTAGAGTTTTGAGCCTCAACTCAAACAAGTTTTAAAATTAACTATATCAAGTTTTGCCAACTTATAATATTTAGTTGACATACTTTTATCCTTTAGATAATCTCGAATCTCAAAAGAGGACTTCAAAAATTGGTCACAGTGAATCATATGAACTGTGACCACACATATTTTAAGGTTATAAATATTAGAATATTTACCACTGTTCACTTTCACTTTAATGAATCAAAATTTTTTGAAATCAAATTTTCTGGGGGGTTTCTAAAACTAAAAGATTCATATTCATGTAAAGAAGAAAAGTCAATTATCACAACTGAAGATTAGTAGTTGGTAAAACTTTTTTAAAAGTGAGAGTTTGACTTGGGCTCAGAACTCTAAACTAAATCTTTTGGAGTAAACCGCCTTGAAAGTTTGAGTTTTCTCAACTTTTCCATTTTTACAGTAACATAATTGAAAAGAGTTTTCATCGTCATACATCGAAAATTGTCATAGGCACATTGGGAAACATACATAAACACATTTGACATAGATGAAAACAGACATTTAGACACAATTTCACATGGAGGACATATATATACATTCATCACCACATACAGTCATACATCACTGGGGTACATGGAGAAACGTACATTGTTGCATATATTGAGGTTTTGCCTTGTTGAGTAGTTGAGCAGTTTATGATTTGACATAATTGTTGGTATACTATACTGTAAGTATACTGTATTTGTGTGAACTTGTACTTAATGACATTTTAATGACATCACTGATCTCTGAAACAACAGGTTTCACTCTGAAGAATGGACGATTACAGCATAGAGAACTTCACACTGTATGATTACAGTACCTATTATGACAGGATGTACCACTACCGCAACATCTCTCAATTCATCCAGTTTGTGGCAACATGTATAATCATTTGTATCGCCCTTCCTTTGACCCTCGTAGTCATCTACGCTCTTTGTCGTCTGGTATGTACATTAAGTCTAAGTTTTATTTATTTACCATCTGTGTGGTAAGGATCTTGATCTGGCTTGGCTTGACGAAGTGTTAATGTCATTATTATAGTAGTAGTAGTAGTAGAGAAGCTCAGTTTTATTACAATTTAATTTTAAGTAGTTGTTTGTCATGTTTGTAGGTCCTTGACACAGACAGTGAGGGTACGGGGGTGGGGGAGAGAGGGGTGGAAGTGGGGTTTGTGGACATGTAAAACTGTGTATCATCAGCGTAGGAATGAAAATGAATGTCATAATGCCGGAAGATATTGCCAAGAGGGAGGAGGTAGATGACGAACAAGAGGGGCCCCAATTCTGAACCTTGTGGGACTCCATGATGGATTGCGGAGCTTTCTGATCTGTAGATCTGAATTTGTAAAAATTGCGATCTATCTGAGAGGTAGAACGCAAAACATTTAAACACAGTGCCTCCAATTCAAATACTAGCAAGAAGGTCCCTGAGGAGCTGATGGGATATGGTATCAAAGGCAGTGGTGAGGATGAGGGGAGAGAGCTGAACAGAATCAGCTGTTTGGAGGAGGTCACTGGTGATCTTAACCAGGGCAGTTTCTGTGCTGTTTGGTGCAGAAGCCTGATTGAAACTGTTCAAAGAGGTTATTGTTCTCAAGATCGCTTCAGAGTTAAAGTGCAACTACTTTCTTGGTGATCTCCAGATGGGAGGTAGGATACGGTAGTTGTTTTGATCATTAGAGTCAAGTCTAGACTTTTTCAATGTTGGTTTGATTAAGGCTACTTTCAGAGAGGGAGGAACTGTACCAGTAGACCAAGAGGAGCTGATCATGGAGGTTATCAGAAAGATGACAGAGGGCAGACATGCTTTAACGAGGGTTGTGGGCATAGGACCCAGTTGGCATGTAGAGGTGTTGAACTGGGTGATGAGTTTAAAGGTGTGATTTTCCGTTGGCAGCATGAACTGACATAGGGCAGTTGATGGGGGAAGTTTAGTAGCTCTTACAGATGGTAAATCTTAACCCAGTAATTTTGTTTCGTTGTACTTCCTTGTGTGACTATTTTACAGAGTGCATGTGTTTGGGCTAGGATGTGTCGTATCTGTGCCTGAACAACTGCTGCAAATTCTGCAGTAAATGTAGTCTTTAGTCTTATTACTGCAGTGATTGGCCAGTGTTTCATATCTGATATTTCTGACAGCAGCACAAAGAAAGGTTTGATGAAAAATGCACAGATGACTCTGACTGCAGTTCAGAACAAAATGCAATATTTGTTCAGGACATGTTGACAACTTCTCATTCATCTTTGCTAATGTTCTCCTGCAGGTGCGAAACGATCATGTTGCTCCGATCTACATCATCAACCTTCTCATTTCCAACCTCATCCAGCTCTGCTGCCTGATAGTTCTGATGGCACGACCTGGGATTTGGATGACATCTCACACTGTAATTTTTTTTTCTGACTTGAGTCTGGTGGCCAGTGTTTGGTTCATGGTGTGCATCGCCCTGGAGAGGTATCTATATGTTTGTCTATCCATGTCTGACCATTACATTACTATATAATAATGAAGCTCCTCATAGATTATATCTTGTATTACAGGTATTTGGTCATCGCCTGCCCACTGTGGTACAGCTCCAGACGAAACATCGGGACCTGTGTGGTGGTCTGTGATTTTGTCTGGGCTCTGGTTCTTTTCTTTCTTCTCATTTTATATTTCCGGGTTAATATTCACTACCATAGAACCATCTTTGGTGTCTTCCTCCTCCTTCCCTTCCCACTGTTCTTATTCTTCCTGGGTGGGACCCTCAGAGCTCTGTCTGCCAGCCATGTCCCCTCTGATGAAAAACAACGCATTGTGGAAATTTTGGTTCTGGTGCTGTTTATTTACATGCTGCTGTTCCTGCCCATCATCATTTGTCTCCTGGCAGAAGAAGCCAGATATAATGATACCTTCACAAGCCTGTCTGTCATGTTTCTTAGGCTGAGTCCTCTTGCAGACTTGACTCTGTATGTTTTCATGAAGAAAGGGACCATAGACAAACTTTTGTCCTCTGTGTGTTGTTGCAGAATGGACAGCAGTAATATCAGCAGTTCACCAGTATGAATGATGGCAACATTTACACAATCAGCATCATGTAGGAGAGGAAGGAGATAAAAAAAAAAGAAGTGGAGATGTAGTTAATGTATCATCGTTATCATTTAATCACAAAAGCAAACCAGATTATTTTTTATGCTACAAGGAACTTTCATATTTTGTAGATTTTGGAGACCCCTGTGGACTAAAGCATGTTTTCACCGTCATAGCAAAAAAATAATATCCAAAATACTCACTGCAACTCTGCCTTGGAAAATGTAATGTGCATCACACTTCTACTGACATTATTTTAGTTAACAAAACATGACAGATTTAATTTTTGTCTAAATATAATTTCCAGCAGTCAAAACACAACAACCTTGTCAGCTGAAAGATTTTCCTTTAAACATACATCAATAAAAAACACACAAGGATCATGAAATTATCTTCAGCAGAGGTATATTATAGAAAACAACACATTAAAATCAACAATGAATAAAGTGATATATACAGTATTTTGTATATTTATATGTGTGTCAGAGACTGTAGGGAATAGGGACTTCTCCATGTTTTTAACCTTGTTAAAATGTCCATGTGGTGTTTTCATGTGTTACAGGATGTATCCTGTCTCTTATACACATCTAGATGTGTATAAGAGACAGGTGCCCGCCCCATGTATGGAGGCTATCAGTCCTCTGCAGTGGCCGCTGGTTCAACTCCCGCCTTCGGCCCTTTACTGCATGTCATTCCCTCTCTCTTCACCCCCTCTCCTGTCTACTCTTCAGCTATACTATCAAATAAAGGCATAAAAGCCCAAAAATATAACTTAAAAAAAAAAAAAAGAGGTTATTGTTCTCAAGTGTTGAAGTGCAACTACTTTCTCAGTGATTTTGGAGATGAATGGAGGCTTGGATATGGGACGGTAGTTGTTTTGATCATTAGAGTCAAGTCTAGACTTTTTCAATGTTGGTTTGATTAAGGCTACTTTCAGAGAGGGAGGAACTGTACCAGTAGACCAAGAGGAGCTGATCATGGAAGTTAGAAAGATGACAAAGGGCAGACATGCTTTAACGAGGGTTGTAGGCATTGGACCCAGTTGGCATGTAGAGGTGTTGAACTGGGTGATGAGTTTAAAGGTGTGATTGTCCGTTGGCAGCATGAACTGACATAGGGCAGTTGATGGGGGAAGTTTAGTAGCTCTTACAGATGGTAAATCTTAACCCAGTAATTTTGTTTCGTTGTACTTCCTTGTGTGACTATTTTACAGAGTGCATGTGTTTGGGCTAGGATGTGTCGTATCTGTGCCTGAACAACTGCTGCAAATTCTGCAGTAAATGTAGTCTTTAGTCTTATTACTGCAGTGATTGGCCAGTGTTTCATATCTGATATTTCTGACAGCAGCACAAAGAAAGGTTTGATGAAAAATGCACAGATGACTCTGACTGCAGTTCAGAACAAAATGCAATATTTGTTCAGGACATGTTGGACAACTTCTCATTCATCTTTGCTAATGTTCTCCTGCAGGTGCGAAACGATCATGTTGCTCCGATCTACATCATCAACCTTCTCATTTCCAACCTCATCCAGCTCTGCAGCCTGATAGTTCCTGTCTCTTATACACATCTAGATGTGTATAAGAGACAGGTCAACATCTGACCCTCCAGGTCATCCTGTGATCAATGAAGCAGTAAAACAACTAAGAATCCAGACTAAAAGTATAAAGCCTACAAACCATGCAAAATTCCACTACAATATTTTGTAGATTTTGGAGACCCCTGTGGACTAAAGCATGTTTTCACCGTCATAGCAAAAAAATAATATCCAAAATACTCACTGCAACTCTGCCTTGGAAAATGTAATGTGCATCACACTTCTACGGACATTATTTTAGTTAACAAAACATCACAGATTTATATTTTGTCTAAATATAATTTCCAGCAGTCAAAACACAACAACCTTGTCAGCTGAAAGATTTTCCTTTAAACATACATCAATAAAAAGCACACGAGGATCATGAAATTATCTTCAGCAGAGGTATATTATAGAAAACAACACATTAAAATCAACAATGAATAAAGTGATATATACAGTATTTTGTATATTTATATGTGTGGCAGAGACTGTAGGGAATAGGGACTTCTCCATGTTTTTAACCTTGTTAAAATGTCCATGTGGTGTTTTCATGTGTTACAGGATGTAT